>JAQQZY010000007.1:34289238-34299325 GCA_030068375.1 Ostorhinchus rueppellii
GACGAACAATCACTCTCACATTCACACCTATGGGCAATTTAGATTAGCCCATTAACCTATCAGTGCATGTCTTTGGACTGTGGGAGGAAACCCATGCAGACACGGGGAGAACATGCAAACTCCACACAGGACTGATTATCCTCCAGGTATATTTACTGTAACCCTCTGAATCTAGTTTTTCAAAATGCTGGGTCACACATCGATGGCACAATGACAGAGACAACTCAGCCTATCAGTGGTCTGCAGTGTCATATTTTAGTTTCGGTTCCCCCAGTTTGGAACCTCGGTGGAGGTGATACCAAAAATCTAGCACCGGGTACCAGATTCCAGGTCCTTTTTCGCAGTGGAAATATAAAAAGGCAGAGTAGAGTCGAGTCGAGCTGGTACTAGAGAACTGACACAAAAGTAGCCCTGGGTCTTTATGGGTTAAACTGTAAAAGACCATTTTTAAAGTGAGGGAAAAACAGCTTCTGCTTCACAACTTCAGAAAAGTAATGTTGAGTCTGACGTGCGAACAGATGAGGCAGATGGCTTATTTTTATGAGATGAGTATACTGCTGCAATTTGTGCAGTGTTATTGGCACAAAACACATAACCTAAGGGAGACCGGCTTCAACACACACACACACACACACACACACACACACACACACAAACACACACACACAAACACAATGCTAAAAATACTCTCAAGCCGTTCTGGAGAAAGTCTTGGACAAATGTAGAAACTTTCCCCCCACAACCTGAGGGAGAGGAGAAAAAATAACACACTGCTTTTAAAAATGTCAAGGGGTCCCTTCAAATTCCCTCAGATCTCGGTGAAGCCTCTGTGCAGAAGTCAGCGAGTATCCTCCTAAAACCCCGACTCATTAATTCACTGCTCTGATGCCGCTCTGGTCTCCCGGGACTCCAACCTGCCAAGCATTAATATTATCTGTTCTTCTCTGCTGACATGTCTAAAAAGGAAACGCAGGCACAGGCAGCTACAAACGTGACATACTTCAATTAATATTTTATGTACATGATCATTTACATGTTCTCAGCTCAAATCAACCCCATCACGGGTCGACGCCGAGACCGATCCGAAAGTCTGAGTCGTCGCCAGGAGGTGAACGGAGTCAGATTACACGAACAAACCTTCATTCATCTGTCCCACCTTCTGTCCTCCTCGCTCCACACCTCCTCTAATGAGCAAGAAAGTGGAGAATGAGGTGGAGGAGGAGGCTGTCTGGGAACTTTTTAAAAACACTCTGATGTAGTTTTAAAAGGATGAAGATGACGCAGGAGGTGAAGACGAAAACGATGACGGAGGAGGAGGAGGAGGAGGAGGAGGTGCGTGATGGAATCCTGTCGTCTCTAAGCCTCCCCTCTGTTCCCTTGTCTCCGCCTCCTCGTCCTCTGCTTCGTGGAGGAGCGTAGGATTCAGACGAGCTGGAGCAGCAGGTCTTGGAAGGTCTCCAGGCCGCGGCAGGAGTTCCTCAGGGCGCTGTCAGAGGCGAGCTGGGCGGCCAGCAGGAACAGCTTTCTGTTTTCGGTCACGGAGCCCAGAGATAAAGCTTCGTGGAGCTCGGAGATGCTCACGGCGTTGGGTTTATCCTGTGAAAAGAAGTGGGAAGTGAGTTTGACTAAGTTTGGTTCAGTCCGACTGTGGTAAAACTAAACTATACTATACACACAATACTCCCATCATTATCTGATTTCTAGAGTTAGCAGACTTCAACTGATTGTGTAAACAGTATAATCTGATTTTATCCATTAACAGCAGTAATCTGATTATGAGAAATCCGATTAACACACCTAGATTACACCCCAATGCTCTGATGTCTTCATATATGTATACAGGTTAATCTGATTTGTTTAGTTTTTTTTTTGTTTGTTTTTTACATCTGTGCATGTGTAAACACAGTTAAAAATAGTAGAGAATGGAAATTATGTAGTCGAACATGAGTGGAAGGCGACAGGAAGTTTATGTCTACCATCACTACGTACGTACGAACTCCGAAACAAATCCAATAATAGACTGGATTCGATAATTACATTTCTTAAGTGCATGTAAATACGATAGATCTGATTATTACAATTATCCAATAACACTTTTACAGTCATGTAAACAGGCTCAGTGTTGTCGATGTATGGAGCCTCTGAACGTCCAAATGGGTCATATCTGATGACCATGAAAAGTTGGCAAACTGTATTTTAACTGAAATAATTATTATAATATTGATAGGTTTAGTGGTTCAGAAGTTATTAAACATTTTAGATCAGTGGATAATGTTGGTGGCCAGTAGCTGTTTGGGTCTTTATGGATTAAAAATGTCCTAAAATTCAAAAATCCATATAAACAGAAGTTACATGTGAGCCTCTGACATACTTTTCCCAAAATGTAATCACATCTATTCTGGGTCACTGGCAATTTATATAGACATTTGAAATTCTGCCCATTATAAGTAAATGGGGAAAAAGCTTTTCGTAAAAAAAAAAAAAAAAAAATTACTTTGGCCTATGTTTCCCAAAATGTAATGTGATCTATTCTATGTCACTGGCAATCTATAAACCCAATTTGGTATGAATTCAACTAATAGTTTTGCTGCTAAAGTGTTAACAAACAAACAAAAAAAGAAACTGAACCAAAAACAATACCCATTGCCTCGACTTTGAGGGGTGGAATAAGGATAGTAGCAACATGTGACCTATTTTGTCGTCTTATTAGCTCCTCCCACATGAGGACAGTTAATACTAACACTGTAGCCGTTGCCATGGGCAACAAGACAAGACTGGTTGTTTTAAAAAAAAAAAAAAAAAAAGGAAGTGCATACCTTACGCCAAACATTGCAAATTATTTGGTATTTGCCAAGATAAAAAAAAAAAATAGATTTAGAAGTGTTAGATAACTGATCTTGTTTTAAGCATTGATCTCTCATTGTAAGTGTTCATACAATCTTAATTCAAGAAATCTTGTCAAGTGAAATGATCTTGCTGCATGGACAGATATTTTACTTGTTTCGAGGACTTTTTCCCTCAGATTTAGTGTTTTCATCTTGTTTTTAGACACCATTTTTTGCAGTGTAATGTACGTACATACTCCGAAAGATATCAAAGAATGGACATGTAAACCTGGGTTTTTGGATTATCGCATTTCTGAAATTCATGTAAACGCATCACATCTGATAATGGCAAAGATCGGATTACTCCCAGTTATCGTATTTTAACGGACGTGTAAACAGGCTCATCGCAGTAGTTTCCCACACATATTAGGTTCACCAAAAGGGTTGAATTTGTACAAGCTCAGAAGGCATCGACTTCACACGTAGGGGTAAAATTAACTTGCATAATACTTTGCAGTATGTCATTAAAAGTGACTACGTCGTGATTAAAAGTGGTGAGTGGAAACAGTGAATTTAACACCGCACTCCTACACAAACCATTCAGCCCATGCTTGAGTCTACGTGTCCGCCTCGTTTCTTTACACCGCCGAGGGTTTTCCAGCTCACAGGTTCTGCTGGAAACATACTTTGTGCCGAGGCAGAGAAGAAAGGGCTGGTGGGTGAGGATCCAGGAGGGCTCCTCCTAATGAGGCCCCTGCTCTGTTCTGTTCATGCACCTCCACTCTAAGTGTTCAGGCTGCTTCACACTGACCTCATTATCCTGGTGCCTAAACGACGGTACATTTTGATGCATTTGTGGCAATTTAGACAAACTTTATTGATCCACAGAGGAAAGTACTGGGTCACAGTATCTCATAAAAACAGGGTTTCTGCAGGTAGATTTGCTGCAGGCATCTCCAGCACCTTTATGCCATGTGTCAGACCTAACGTAATTTTTGTCACATTTACAGACGTCTTCCATTATGTGTGCATGAAACTTGTATTTTATTTGTTACATTTCTAAAAGACATTTTCAAGAGGTTGCACTATGATTATTTATTGCTATGAAATGCACCATTCGTTCATTTTTATATTAATCTATTCTTGTAAAGTAGTTACATTACAAGAATGTAGTTAACGTAGCTACAGTACAATAGAACACCATGTTTAGTGTTGCATGATATTGTGTTGCAAGAAGAACAAGAAAAACAAGACGAACAGAAGAACAAAAAGAAGAAGAACAAGAGAAGAAGAACAAGAAAAAGAGAACAAGAAAAACAAGACGAACAAGAACAAGAGAAGCACAAGAACAAGAATAACAAGAAGAACAAAAAGAATAATAAGAACAAGAAGAACAAAAAGAAGAACAAAAAGAATAATAAGAACAAGAAGAACAAAAACAAGAGAAGAACAAGAAGAAGAACAAGAATAATAAGAACAAGAACAAGAGAACAAGAAAAACAAGAACAAGAAAAACAAGAACAAGAGAAGAAGAACAAGAAAAGAGAAGAAGAAGAACAAGAAAAAGAGAACAAGAAAAACAAGAACAAGAATAATAAGAACAAGAAGAACCAGAACAAGAGAAGAACAAGAAAAACAAGAACAAGAGAAGAACAAGAAGAATAATAAGAACAAGAGAAGAAGAACAAGAAAAAGAGAACAAGAAGAACAAGAATAATCAGAACAAGAAAAATAAGAACAAGAAGAACAAAAAGAATAATAAGAACAAGAAGAACAAGTACAAGAACAAGAGAAGAAGAACAAGAAAAGAGAGCAAGAAGAACAAGAGAAGAACAAGAAGAACAAGAACAAGAGAAGAACAAGAAGAACAAGAGAAGAACAAGAAGAACAAGAACAAGAGAAGAAGAACAAGAAAAAGAGAGCAAGAAGAACAAGAGTAGAACAAGAAGAACAAGAACAAGAGAAGAACAAGAAGAACAAGAGAAGAACAAGAAGAACAAGAACAAGAGAAGAAGAACAAGAAAAAGAGAACAAGAAGAACAAGAATAATCAGAACAAGAAAAATAAGAACAAGAAGAAGAACAAAAAGAACAAGAAGAACCTGAGAGCAGGGTATCTGTAGGTAAACATGCCAGCACACACTGACAGTTACAAATGATGATTGAAAAGGATCATTATTATTATTAGTAGTAGTATTATAGGAACAATATGCATTAAGAAAATCCCAAATACAAGAAGGGAGACTTTTAGCTCTGACAAAGTGTTTGCATGCTGTGGATGGGTTTGCCAAACGAGGGAGGGGGGGTCAGTGATAAATAAAATCCATATATGATGCCTAAACTTTGCGCACGTCACAATTATGTATTTAGGGTTTTTTGTTGTTGTTGTTTGTTTAATTTATGAAATGTATTCTACATATTAATGCTGCTGGCTTTTTTTTTTTTTCCATTTTCCCACATCCTACAAGGCCTGTGTTTGCCTTTTTTCAGTAAAAAAAAAACCAACCCACTAAATTATGTAGTTGTCCTTGAAAGTGTGCCCAAATTTTTAGGTACAGCAGTAAATTCCATTAGTTTTTCATATAAATTAAGACAAATAGAGGTCAGAATGTTTGCTCTACTGAATGATCTAGGCATCTGGAGAAAAACATGAAAAAAAAAAACAAGAAAAAAAACCCCCAAAAAACAAGGAAGGCTTAAAAAAATAGGGTCTGCGCAAACATGAAATAAAAGAACGTAATTTCTAAATCAAGAGCCCGAAACGTGTACATTTTTGGGTGTTTAGCTTCACCTGCAACTGCAATGAGTCATATCTTTTATTTCCTCGTCCTCAGGAGCTCAGAGGATGAGCGCCGCATCTCTGACAGCCGATGTAACAAATTTCCGGGTCATGTATAATTACAGGAGAGCTGCTCAGGGTGAAGAAATATGAGCTGACAAGGAAATGTGTTTATTTCAGGAGTCTGATTTATCATCGCGGCTGAGTAATTGAAGAGAGGGAACGATGAGTAACTGCTCGTTCCCGTAGGTCACTGGAGCTCTCAGGTGTGTTTCATGCACTTTGTACATGTAGTATTATAGTACACCTAGGATAATCTTGAATGCCTGTTGTTAAATGTTACTGTCTGAGTTAATGCACTGCAGCGTTTTCACATAAATCCATCATCAAACTGAATTTTTGACAAAAAGTCGCAGAAACTGGGACAGACGACATTAAAGGCAGCCTGCAAACTCTTTTCAAATACGAACTATAAATGGTTTCAAGACAAAAATGCTCTAATTGTGCATCCATGGGTTTAATTCCACTATTGACGTGTAAAAAGGATTCAGAACCACATAAAAATCCCAAATCCAACACTCTGACATGAACCCATAAAGACCCAGTGCTGCTTTTGTGACGGTTTTTCTCTGTATTTAACGTTTTTTAAGTGATTTATCACCATTTATTACAATTTTGTCCTCTGTATTTTGCATTATTTTCAGTGAAAATGGGCTATTTTCCTATTTATAAATCACTGATCGTGTAAATGTTCATAAAAGCTCAGATTAAAGTTGAGGGTAATTAAATAAAAAAATGGAGAAAACTGAAGAAAAAGTTACTTTTTTTTTTTTTTTTTTTAGCAAATCTATCCTTAACTGAACATAAACCCAGTGCGCCCATCCACTGTCATTGATCCAACTCCAGGGGTTTTACTAGTGAATCAATGTTGTAGAAGATGACTGTGTTTCCATGGTAACTACAGGAGCCTGTGAACGTAAAATGGGTCAAATCTGATGACTATGAAAAGATGAAAAAGTGCATTTTTTCGGAGTTATTTCAACGTATTGATAGGATTAACAGGTCAGAAGTTATTACATATTTTACATCAGTAGATGCTTTTGCTCACTGGATAAATTCGAAACTCATCGCTGATCAACTGAAGAAGTTCGAATCTCCTTTGGGAAAAACTCATTTGAGATATGTATTTTGTTATTTTGTAGTGTACTGTAGTTATGTACTGAGCTTTTAAGATTAAAGAACATGGGGTGGGTGAGATTTAGGACATGAACTCTGTCATTACGGACGGTTCAATACGTTTGACTTCAAATGTGAACTACTCTCACAGTGTTGACTTTTCTATACAGCCAGTGCTCTGTTCCCACAAAGGCCAAAGACACCTTGAGTGGTTAAAACCCACTTCTACTTACTCTGGAGATAATAAACTGTGTTTATATGGTACCTCCAACAATAAACATTTACCTTGTGTTTAGGCAGGCACGACCTTAGAAGATAATAACAGAGCCAAAACACATATGCACGACAGAAATGAAATTACAAATAAGGATAAACAGATGCAATATGTACTGCAGATGATGGAAACAAGAATGAGGTGTGGGACAGAAATAAAAAGATCAATACAGATAAAAAAAAAAATAGGACCAAGGCTCCTGTAGTGCAACATCATTTTTAAAGCCTTTAATTGACATTCGTATGGCACCAAATGAAAGCCCATATGTGACTTTCTATCTTTTACCAATAGCAATTATATCAATGTCTTCAACTGTTTTCAGTGATAGCACTTTGGCATATCTCCACTTATAAACCAATGGGGATTTTTTTTTTTTAATTGAAAATCAATATTTCTCAATTCTTTGAACAAATTTGGTAGACACTTAACCCACAGGTGTCAAACATGTGGCCTGGGGGCCAAATCCAGCCCACCAAAGGGTCCATTCCGGCCCTTGGGATGAATTTATGAAATGCAAAAATAGATATTAAGATATTAACAATCATATTAGTTCAGGTTCCCCATTCAGACCAATTCAATCTCACGTGGGTCAGAAAAGTAAAATACGATCATAATAACCCATAAATACTCACAAATCCACATTTTTTTCTTTGTAAATGAAAATATTTTCATGTATTTACACTAAAACAAGGTATAATTTTACAAACAATGTAAGTACTCTGAACAAATATGAAGACGCCTTCAGAAAAGTAAGAGCAATTTAACAATATTCTTCCTGTTACTAAATGTTTTGTTGATCCACTGTGTCTAAGTTACAATGAACATGTGGAAATGATCAACTGAAGCATTTTGTTAAAATTACACTTATTTTTCAGTTTGTACACGTTATTTGATTTGTTTGAAAGGATAGTTTGTAGATGTAAACATTTTCATTGTTTAATTTTACTTTTTTCACACTAAAACATAGAGAAAAGATTGGAGTTGACATTATTTATATATTATTATGTTATTACTTTCACTGACTCGGCCCACCTCAGATCAAATTTAGTTGAATGTGGCCCCTAAACTAAAATGAGTTTGACACCCCTGCCTTAACCCAATGAACCTGTGTTATGAATTTTAATTGATTCTGGCTGACGGGTTTAGGGAAGACGTTTCTAGAAATCTGGACGTAGATGGCCTTGGGTTTGACCTTTCAGGGTCACTCAAGGTCAAAGGTCATGACACTAAATGAAAGCCCATATATGACTTCCTATCTATTACCAGTAGAATTTATATCAATATCTTCAACTGTTTTCAAGTTATAGCAGTTTGAAATGTGCCCATTATAGACCTATGGCGATTTTTTCAAATTTCAAAAATTCATGCAAAAATTGGAAAATTAATATTTCCCAATTCTTTGAACAAGCTCGATAGACCGTACCCCAAAGATGTTCCATAACAAATATCAAGTCTTTCTGGCTGATAGTTTTTGGGAAGAAGATTCTTGAAAAACTGTTTATGGACAGACGACTGCAGATACCAAAAATTCATCAAATCCTTGGACTAAAAATAGTGAGGATGGTAAAACTAATATCAAATTATTGATTTCATTCTTTAGTTGCTGGGTCATTACAGTGAAACAAACATCTTTATGGTGGTCAAGACCTCCTTACTGAACATTAGCCATTCCATAACAACCTACACTTATTTCTAAAAGTTGATATCAGACATACTTTTGGTTCTACAATCTTGAGATTATCCATATTAGTGGGTTAATTCTGGAAGCTGATCATATGATTATATCGGTTGACAGAACATGATCTACCTGTTTGTTTCCCAGGACAACCACAGGCAGTGTTGGCTCCACCCTCAGGAGGCGGTGCAGTTCAGCTTTAGCCAATGGGAGGCGTCTTCTGTCTGAAGAGTCCACAACGTATACCAACACGTGAGTCTTCCTCAGATAGTCAGACCAGTAGCGCCGAAGGTCCTCGCCACCGCCGACTGCAGCACAGAAATGTAGTTTACACTTTATTCAAACACACACTGAACAGAAACACAACAATTTTACTATCTCTTTTTCAGTTTAACTTGTAATATATACTCACAAATTCTTATTCTAAACCTTGTATTTTGTTTTTTCTTGCATATTATAAAGAAAATGCCAAAAAAAAGAAACTTAAACCTGATTCTCAGCTGTTTCTGAACCACATAAAACATTAAAAACATGTTTTTATGACTATGAGACAAGTTTCACTCTCTTATGGCACATATTTGGATGTTCCAGCCTCATAAAGCTCTTCTGGCTGTGAGGAGTGGGGTCTTTGGGGTGGACCAGTCGTTGTCTGAGAGTGTTGCTTGGTTTGAAAGCCACAGGGATCCGGTGTTTGTGGAAGACACACACACTGATACAAGATGCCTCCATATTTAATTCCGTAAACACAATGTGTCCTGCATGGTACCATATTACGTCAGGACGTCTTTTGCACATGCAGGTCACTTCAGGGTCCCATTCAGTTCATACTGAGAACTGATAGAGGTCGCATTTAATTTGTAATATGAACGAGCACACAAAAAAATTGGATTTCACTAAAAAAATCCAAATTGCGCATTAAGATTTGCTGGGTGAATGTAGCCTTAAGGCCTATTTATGCTCCAACAGAGCTTGACTGTGACATCTCACAGATACGTTGCACATATCCTCAACCCCCCTCGCAGACATTTGCGCGCACCTCCCCAAAAATGTAACTTGACGCAGATGAGTGACGCAGATACGCCACAGACACGACGAGGAGGAGGCCTCTGATTGGTCCATAAAGTCTGCCAACCCCCTCCCACAGTGGCTCTACACGCACTTCCGTCAAAGAGGGTCCACCCACAGATTTTGCTTCGCTCCCACAGCTATCCGTCTAGTTTTGTTGCCACGAGCGCCATCGAGATTTATTAGCTGAATCTTGACCAAGGTACGCAGTCCACCCGTCGCCATTGTTGTTGTTGTTGAATGTTCTTCTCCCTGGAAACCTAAAATAAATACTCCACCCACGAGAACCCCCCC
>JAQQZY010000007.1:34311828-34321884 GCA_030068375.1 Ostorhinchus rueppellii
CAATGATAAAGAATCCTTTAAAAAATTCCTGGATCCAGACGGTGATCCGAATCGCCTCCAAAATTTAATCATCTCTTCCTTGAGCCAGAGTGGACATATCCTGAACATTTCATCAAAATCTGTCCATATGTTTTTGAGTTATGTTACTAACAAACAAACAAACCCTGGCAAAAACATAACTTCCTTGGTGGAGGTAATAATGCAAGATGACAATAATTTCCACCAAAACATAAAAGCTAAAAATTTATAACGTTATGCACTGTTGTGTCTTATAGAATAAATTAGATTAAAAGACACAAAAAGACAAGTAATATTAAAGACACAACAGGACAAAGATAATGTAATAGACACAACAGGACAATCAAATGTGTGACTTGGGGCTTATTTTGTTCATTTTTTGATCATTAGTGAAATCTGTGAAATTGCTTAATATGAAGAAAATGATAAAAGTTAAATGAAATTATTCTTTCTGGACGAAACAAGACAAACAGTAACCATAAATGAAATACAGAGGTCAGCCACTCAAAACTGATATAATGATATGAATGAATTCAAACAAACCTACGTGGACATTAAATAAAGTTAGTTCAATTCCAGTAAGATGTGTGTTTACTTGCCCCAAAGCATTTCATCACAAATGAACTTTACTGACGTGTGCAAAGTAGTTTCACCTGCTACGGAGCACTTTATCCACGGGACCATAAAATTGAAAACTGGCTGGGTTGGAACCACTTTTTGCCTTTCAGCCTTGTAATAGGTGGCCTTCAAACTTTTCCACAGATGTCTGATTTGTCAGATTCTGGCTTCGTTCGTCATTTAAAAGCCTGTTGTCTGGAGGATGTCAACCACTGAGACATTTAACAAACCTTAACTTTTTCGATATAAAAAAGTGACTACCGCAGAACAGTTTGGTTTTTCTGCCTCTGACTTTGTCAGACATGAGAAGAAAGATCAGATGTTCTCAACCAGAGGGAAAAAAAACAGCAGGTTAAGTGTTTTTATAATGTTCTCATATAAGGGTCTATGGAGCCACCGCTGAAAAGCAATGGAAGGATATATGACCTTTGACCTTCTGAAAAAAACCTACAACCAACTCCAACACTAGTCACTTTTCCATTAGGCTTATGTATGCATAAAACTTTATTGATATTTACCAAAAAAAAAACAGTTGAAAAATTGTGTAATGTCAGTTTTTTGATTAAATTACAAATGTGATGATTTGTTTATTTATTATCGCATATTGCAGAAGTCATTCCATAAATATGGTTGATGAACATAAATATGGTGTTAATTACCTCCGCCAAGGAGGTTATGTTTTACTGTGCGTTTGTTTGTTTGTTACCATCCGACTTTGTTTGCAACATAACTCAAAAAGTTATGGACAGATTTTGACGAAATTTTCAGGGCATGTACACTCTGGGTCAAGGAAGAGATAATTACATTTTGGAGGCGTTTTGATTCACCGTCTGGATCCAGGAACTTTTTAAAAGATTCTTTATCATTGTGAGATAGGGCGTGGTGGCACAGATTTGCATATGAGGTCATTCACCGCCACCTAGTGGAGGATAGTGCAAACACTACCTTAAAAAAAAGTACAAACACTACCTTAAAAAAAAGAAAATACAAACACTATCTTGGCGGGGGTCTGCGCTCTCCGAGTGCTTTTCTAGTTGACAGATATATTCATTATTATTATTATTTATTACCCCTCTATCTTGTACTAAATTATAAAATCATTCCGTTTCCTGGTGTGTCCTCACAGACTGCACCATGTTTCTTTTAAAAACTCTTCTTCACTTGTTCCAACATCTGTCCACATCCAGCTCAAAAAAATTACCACTTGCCAACGCAAAAACTTTTAATCGAAAAACGAGTTTTGGCAAAATTGTAGTTTTTCCATTATTTAAATTTTTATGTGCAACTTATATTTGTGATATTTTAGGGTCAATGGAAAATTATTGTTATTGTCTGTATATACAGTTAAAAGACCCAACTCATTTGAACAACTCCATCCATCACTTAACCCTTTAACCCCCAGAGGCAGCAAAAGTACTCAGATTCTGTACTTAAGTAGAAGTACAGCTACTTGTGTGGAAAAAAATACTCTTGTAAAAGAAGAAGTACTGATGGAAACCATTTAAAAGTAATAAAGTACAACTTCTCAACTGTAATAAAATACAAAAGTAAAAAGTAAAACTGTATTTTCTGCCATGAATGAAACAATAGATATTTAATCAGGCAAAATCATAAAAGTTTCTGTTTTCTAATTCTGCAGTGAATGGTTGAGTCCTGGCAGGTAACCCACAAAAACATGCAGGTACAGGGGAAAAAAATGAAATTATAAGAATTTTCACGGGTAAAATGAAATGAAATGTGGGCGGGTAACAGGCAAGGAAGTGAAGAAATAAAAGAAGATTCATGGATGTAAATAATTGTCAGGACATTTAATGGTGATGGAGATGTGAGCGTCACCTCTGTTTATATAAGGTTAAAGATGTCATTGAACAGCACATACTAGAGCAGGGGTGTCAAACTCATTTCAGTTCAGGGGCCACATTCAGCCCAAGATGGTCTCAAGTGGGCCGGAGCAGTAAAATAACAGGGACTAAAGTAAAATTATACTAAGAAAATATTTATTTCTACAGAATTTCCTTAAATAATATGAAAAGCCTTAAATAAATTAAGAAAATGAAGTGCAATTTTAACAATATTCTGCATCAGTTTATAGTGAATTACAATAACAAATACAGCAAATATATAGTAACAGGCAGGATATTGTTAAAATTACATTTATTTAATTTCATGTTCATATTTATTGTAAAAGGAGAGTTTGCAAATATCAATATTTTCATGTATTTTTACTTTTTTATATTAAAACGAAGAGAAAATTTGCACTTCTCATTATTTATTGGTTATTATGACAGTATTTTACTGGTTCTGATCCACTTGAGCTCATATTGGTCTGTGTGCGGAACCTGAACTAAAAGGATTTTGACACCTTCTTCAGTTTTTGCATTTCACAAAACCATCCCACGGACCAGATTGGACCCTTTGGCAGGCCGGTTTTGGCCCACGTGCCGCATGTTTGACACCTGTGACCTAGAGGTTTACTGATGGTGTGTGCTTCAGCCAGAAATAAATACCAAAGGCATAAGAATACTACACAGAACCCCTTTCATGTTGAACTGATTATCAACAGTTAGATTGGTTGAATTTTGCCATTATTAGCAGAATGCTGGAGTCAAAGTGAAGCAAACTCAGTTTTAGAACTCAGAAACTCAACAGGAGAATAGTTTATTCATAGATTTCAGACATAGCCGGGTTGTGAAAGTTTCTAAATCAAAGCGGAAACCAACCCAGACCACAGATGATTTATGTTCCTGATTCTTGGTTACACTTCCCCTTTCCCAAATCTCAGCTGATCAAAGCTTCAGAGTTCTTTTCTAACCGCTGTGATCTGCATTTTTAATTTACCCGAAGACGTTTTCCGTTTCCCCGCGGACTTGATGAAGAGATCCAGACTAGTCCCAGCGGTCCGTTCAGCTGCTGATGTGTGAAATGTCAGCAAGACTTTTACATTTACCGCACTCAGCAGTTGAAACCTGACGACCGGGTGGGAGGTGACACGTGTTCGTCTTAGTTTCATAGAAAAAAGATTCATGTGCCCACCCCCGCCGATCTCTGCGCTCAAATCATGAATAAATCAGCTGTCGACCGTGACACGTTCTGCTCGGAAACACAGTCTGAAGCCGACTGCTGCAACACCCAGACTGCTTGAATGAAAAGTGGAGCCATTAAGTGGTATTTTTAGTGCACTGAAAGCTGGGAGGAAAGCTAATTTGTTGGATTTATGAGTGTCTTTTGTCTGTAACCACAGGAACCTGTTAGTCTCTAAAGTACTGTGAGAAAGTCAGGCGTCAGCATCCATTAAAGTGTGACATTTAGCAGAAACTGCAGTCATTTTCCTCCAGTCAGAAAGGATATAAACAATAAAAACAAGGCTCTTCGCTTTCACAGATGAGAGAGGAGGAAGTGGCCACATCAAATTCTGCTTATTCTCTGTTAAAGAAACAGTTGGATTGTTAAAGGTGGGGTAGGTGATGTTTTCCTGGAACATTTTTACTATATTGCTTAAAATCCCCTTCACACCCTGATTGTAACCAACTAATTAAATGCTCTAACACAAAAATAAAACATTTTTAGTTGCTTGTGGAAAGAACAGGATTGTAAAAACACCATCCAATCATTTTAACTGACCCATCAAAACGATTGAATGGTGATTTGTCTGTCAAACTTAAGTGTCACTTGCTGTACAGATGCATTTTTTATTTTTAAGGTCTCATGGTCTTAGTGTTTTTGTTTTGTTTTGTTTTTTTCATTTGAGCAGTTAAATTATGGATGAAAAGTGTGTTGTAATGCAAACGCTACTGAACATGTACCAAGTAAAATATTACTGACGCATTACCCCAACACTGTTTATTAGTAACACCGAAGCTTGACCAAATTTTTAAAGTGCAATGCAGTTTAGGTCACCAGCAATTTTTAAAGTGTAAGATTTGGTCGAGGTTGGCAAACAATTAAAAACACAGGCACTGTCCAAAGAATTCCCACGGTTGAGTCAGTAGTCGGTTTTTCATTGACCCTCAAATATCGCGAATATAACTTGTGTATAAAAACTGGCCAAATAGAAAAATGACAATTTCGCCAGAATTCTCGTTTTTCAATAAAAGTTTTTGTGCCAGCAAGATGTGGTTTTTCAGACACTGCAAAATTGGTATATTACACTAAAATGCAATGGAAAGGTCTTTTTTGGCAAATAGTCATGTGAATAAAAAAAAAAACCCGGATGTGGACGAATGTTACAACAAGTGAAGAAGAAGAGTTTTAAAAGAAACATGGTGCGGTATGTGAGCACACACCAGGAAACTTAACATCTTTTAATTTAGTACGACATAGAGGGGTAATAAAAAATAACAAGGAATATATCTGTAAATCAACAGCCTATTTACGTTCATTGCCATGTTTATGGGATGACTTTTCGTGTTGTCTCACGATAATAAATAAACAAATCATCGCATTTGTGATTTAATGGAAAAACCGACATTTCACACTTCTGCATTTAGTAAATATAGGTGAAGTTTTGCGCATGCGCCTAATGGAAAAGCAACTAGTGAGATGGTACGAAAAGCTTGTAATGAAATAAGTTCTAGTATTTTCAGCTCCAATTGAAGAGTACTCCAGGCAAAACTGAAGACTCGCTTTTCTACTTCAGTTCGAACCCTTGGAACATTCAGATTCAGTTAATATCACAAGTCTAAAGGGCATAATGGCTGTTGGTTCTTAGAAGACGAGAAGATAGATATGATGGACCCAATCCAAGAAGAGCCTTGTAGATCAGTAACAACCAAATGGTGAACCTCTGAGCGCTCCATGGAGGCCGCTCAGCTTTAGCGTACATAAGTGTTCATGTACTGACCAATGTTCAGACCTGATTCTATCAACTTTAACTGTAATATATGACAACAGCACTCAGCACATATAGGAAAACTGATAAGAATTTAGAGGTTTCAGAATCCCTAATCTAGATTATTGAACAGTGAATACATTTTTCTGTTAGCTGAATGTCATATAGAGCCACCGATGTCCAGGAGGAGGAGTCAATCATCATGTAGACACAGGAGTGTCAAACTCATTCTAATTCAGGGGTCACCTACAGACAAATTTGATGTCAAGTGGACCAAAGTACTAAAATAATAGCATAAATAACCAATGAATAAATTTTTCTCTTTGATTTTGCACAAACAAAGTGCAGTGTTACCAATATTCTGCATCAACTTACAGATCACAGTGGATCTAACAAGGCACAAAAATGTAGTAACAGGCAGAATATTAATATAAAATATAAAAATGTAGTAACAGGCAGAATATTAATATAAAATATAAAAATGTAGTAACAGGCAGAATATTAATATAAAATATAAAAATGTAGTAAAAGGAGAATATTAATATAAAATATAAAAATATAGTAACAGGCAGAATATTAACCAACCTCTCAGGTTCTTAATGGGTTTTTTTTTATTATTCACATTTTTGTGAAAAGATCATTTGGAATTGTAAACATTTTCATCTTGTGATTGAACTTTTTTGACACTAAAACAAAGGAAAAAAATTGGAGTTGTCCTTATGTATATACTAGGGCATTGACCCGTAGTGAAGCACGGGTCATATCAATACTGATATCTAAGAACCAGAGCCGGCCCAAGGCATAAGCGAACTAGGCACCTGCTTAGGGCCCCGCAGCCACTCGGGGGCCCAAAGAGCAATGAAAAAAAACTTTTTGTTTTTGCATGCATGAGTGACTATTTATATACAATCAAAATTATACTATTGCACAAAAAAACTATTTTCTGTGGTGCTGTTGATGTAGGCCTAGTGATTCTCCTGCCTCTGTTTAAATGTGAAAACTCCACTGGACCGTAATGTGTACCTCCTGCTGTGTAGTGCGCACTACGCATCCAACTCACGAGTATTTCCAATCAAAACAATGTCACAAAAAAGGATGTATCCTTCTAGGGCTGAAAAAAGAAAGAGGAGGAAAGAGGAAGAGGAGAGCAAATAAAACGATTAAACAAAATAGAGGGCCCCCAAATCCAATTTTGCTTCGGCCCAATGGAGGTTTGGGCCGACGCTGCTAGGGACTGACGTTAGTACTGAAGTGGAAGCCTGGTACTGTGCTTCCGTCAACTGTCATGGACTGAATTAGTAAATGCATCATTCCTGTTTTTGACTTCATTTCCCATCATGCAGTGTGGCACTGTGCTTCCAGTCAACTGTAATGGGCATAGCAACATGACTGTAAGGCTGTTGCATTCCAAAATTACTAATATCTCCCAAAATATTGGTCCTATCAACTTGTACAGATATTTAATGTGGAGATGGGATTATTCCGCAACTGTAGGTACCAAATTGGCCAGTTAAAAACATCTCACTTTCTCTGAACTGTGCAGATACACACACACACACACACACACACACACACACACACACGCTCTGAGACCTTCCAGTATTATGATATAGATTATTATGCTGTTATTTTACTTGTCCAATCCACTTGAGATTGAAGTGGTCTGAATGTGGCCCCTGAACTAATATGATTTTGACACCCTTGACTGTTACTAGGTGTCATTTTTGCACATCACAAATTCATCCAACGGGCCTGATTGCACCCTTTGGTGGGCCACTTTTGGGCCACATGTTTGACACCCAAGTGTAAATATTCATCTATTTCATCACCTGAACATTGGAAGTCCATTGCTGGTTTTATTTTTGTTTGCACTTGAGTCTTCTGCAGCATCTCTTTACTTGGATTCACTTTAGAATATTTTATGTGTTTTATATGCTCCGTTGGTGCACTAATCGCTCTGAGGGAGGGATACATTTTGTCCCCACTGAGGATAAAAATAATTCATCATATTCAGGGATGTACAGATCTGTAGGGGGCCTATTATACTCAGTCACATCAAAGCTGCAAACAAAAGGAAGCTTCATTCTCTTAATTTTATCTTAGAAGCAACGTGAGAATCAAAGATTTTCACAGGCGTCTCCGAGGAGCTTTTAGAATGGCGTAAGATGAATGAAACAAATGTAAGTGAACAAAGGACTAACTGCCATCCAAACATGCTCTACATTATTCTGTTTGATAAAACATAAACGCCTTCTTCCATGCAGCGCCTGTGGTTTTATTTCAGGGGATAAAAGGAGTCTTACTCTCCAGGAAGTCAAGCTGGCAGGCGGGGGCGCTGAGGCTCATGAAGTTGAAGCCGCGGGTGGGTCGGCAGTGGCCCCTCTTTGCGGCAGGCTCACCGGGAGTTAAGCCCTGAAGCATACTGCTCTTTCCGGCTCCATCCAGACCCAAGACCAGGACCTGGCGCTTCCCACGGTCCTCCTCCTCCTGCAGACACAGTAGTAGGTTTACAGAAACAGAAACTACAGACAGAACTTAAACAAACGCAGTACGTCTTAGACTCATGTTGGTTTGTTCATCCAGTGTCCAAGACTGTGGGAAAACATTTTATAGACCCTTTGACAACATTTTAACCACACTGATGATGATGATGATGGTGGTAGCTCAGTGATAATTTGCATAATGTAAACACAAATAAATCCAGATGATTATGGATTTTCTATCATTAGTTTGTCCTAAAACCTCTGAATCTTACAATATAAACCTTAAAACAAAGCAATATCATACAAACATTAATAGTAAAAATAAACATTCAAAAAAATCAACTGTCTTTAGCCCGTTAATTAGCTCTATATGCTAATGTTAGCATTTTTTCAGTACTAGATAGCCTGTTAATTACACCAGCTAATGCTAATTACTATGTTTACAAATGAAGTTGACTGTTGACATTTGCATGTGTTCCTAAAATTACTTGGTAGTGTTGAGTATCACAGTGTTTATTCATTTGGTTGGTGGTTTCTTTACATTAGCGTTAGCTTGACAAGCACCTCTGGTTCCCCAAGATCCCAAGATGGTGATGGCCAAATACCAAGTGAATGATTTATGGTGGTTACTTACATGCTTTTTTTTTTATTACAGTTTAAGGGAATAACCGATAGAACCCAATCTACTGATCTAAGTCCTGAGGTTAATATGGGATAGATGTAACAGCAATTGCAGAAAGTGTATCTAAAGCCTTAAAAATGTAATTTTACAGTCTGTGCAGAGTAAAAGGGTTAAGTTTTATTGCTGTCCAATCCTAAACTCCTCCACTGAATGGTTTCTCTCTACACAGCACTAGATGCTTGACTGAGGAAGAGTCTGAAGATTTGTTTTCTGTAACTTCCAGATCCCCTCCTTAACCCTTTATCGGACAAGTGACTATTTTTGGTCATTTTCGCAACATTAAATATGGGCCCAATTGAATACCTCCGTTGAATGTTGGTTTTTATTTTGTTTTCATTTTTTTATTTAAGAAATTTTGAAGCTGTAAATAATGACTATACGTGTGTCAGGTTTTGACTAGGGATGTCCCAGTCTGGCATTTTTTTTAGATCAAATAAGATTTAGTCACAAGATTGGACTAATCCGGACCTGGTTCTGGGGGGGAGGGGGGTGTAAACACATGTCCCGCTATCTCAAATTACAGTTTCCAAAGGTAGGGAAAAGGAAAATTTGCTGCACAACAGCTTAGAGGAATTAGTAAAGTGTGTTTAAGTTTCATTTTCACTTTAAGGTCTGGTAGTGATGCACGAGTCAGGTTTTTTTCAACCTGCAGGGATTTTGTGAAATTATTTGACCCTACCTGACCTGACCCGCGAGTGATCTCATGATCCATGCATCACTAACGTACAGTATGAAACACACCTCCATGTAACATCTGGACATCTCTGTGCATAAACGAGCTAGAGCAGTGGCAAATATATGACCCGTGGGCCAAAACCAGCCCGCCAAAGGCTCTAATTTGTGCAGTATGTGCAAAATTATACAAAATAAGTTAGAATGAAAGGTGTCATAGTTGTTTTTAGTTCAGGTTCCACATTCAGCTCAACTGTGATCTCAAATAAAGTCATAGCATAACCTATAAATAATGACTCCAAATTAAAATCAACATTTCATTGTAAAAAGTCGGTATCAGATCGGTGTTGGCAAAATTAATCCTAAAAAAATCAGATTAGATCAGAAGCAAAAAAACTCCAGATCAGGCATCTTATAACAGTTGTTTTATTGCATGTGTTTACTTTTTAGAAAGTGCTGCTCAGATGTTTTAAGGCAAGAGGAGGGAGCCTGTTGTCACGGCAACCGACAAGGAGGCAGATGATGATGTCCAACAACACATTTAGGCTGAAATTCTGAATTTCAGACTTTTTCAATGTGCCCTACAGAAAGTTAAAATAATTTTGAATATTAACCATTTCTTTAAGGCAGTTTTATTGTGTTTAGGCGACACGGTGGTGCAGTGGTTAGCACTCGTGTCTCACAGCAAGAAGGTCCTGGGTTCGATTCCCGGGCAGGACCTTGGGACCTTTCTGTGTGGAGTTTGCATGTTCTCC
>JAQQZY010000007.1:34353230-34365555 GCA_030068375.1 Ostorhinchus rueppellii
TAGGGTTGAAGATGGACCTGCGGAGTTGAATGAATGAAGAATTCAGACCCAAGCAGAGCATTTACAGTTTATGTAGACCACAGGGAAATTTTGGAAAATCCATAATTCCATTTAAACAAACCAAAATATCACTTGGGGAGCGGGGTAATAATTTGGATTTGTCATTATTTATAGGTTATTATGAAAGTATTTTACTGGTCGGACCCAGTTTGTGGGCCCTGAACCAAAATTAATTTAAGTTCAGTGGTTTTGGCCCATGGGTCATATGTTTGATACTCCTGTTCTAAGTAGGACCATAAATCATCATTAATAGGAGTCCAGTTCCCTGAGTTACAAAGTGAAACCACTAAATTACAAAGTAAATCCTACAAACCTCCGGAGACGACCCTGACTGTTCCCGTAACTGTAATAGATCTGTGTTTATTTCTATAAGGAAACTGTTGTTAAATACTTTGGACTATAAAACTTGGAGATACATCCAGAAATGACATTAAAATTTAAACAAAAAAGTTCTGGTCAGTCAGCTGTGATGAATAACATGATAAATATCAGATTCTCACTCAAATTTCAAGGTTCGTGGTCGACACTCCTCATAATTATAAAATACTTCAATACTCTTCATGTCAGGTCCAGCATCGAAATGTGGTTCAATAAAAACTCATAATAAAGACAGTAGAATATCAAGGGAAGCCTCATATACGTTATGAAGTTTCCTTTGACAAAACAAACTTGTTTAGCACCAAATGGGAGCCAGACTATCATTCTGCTGTCAGGATGATGGACAAGTTAAATGAATGAATGAATGAATGAATAAATGTTTTAAAAAAGAATGAATGAATGAATGAATGAATGGATGAATAAATGAATGAATGAATGAATAAATAAATAAAAAAATAAAAGAATGAATGAATGAATGAACAAATGAATGAATGAATGAATGAATGAATAAATTTTTTTTAAAGAATGAATGAATGAATGAATGGATGAATAAATGAATAAATGAATAAATAAATAAATAAATAAATAAATAAATAAATAAATAAATAAAAGAATGAATGAATGAATAAAAAAATAAAAAAATAAAAGAATGAATGAATGAATAAACAAATGAATGAATGAATGAATGAATGAATACATTTTTTAAAAGAATGAATGAATGAATGAATGAATGGATGAATAAATGAATAAATAAATAAATAAAAGAATGAATGAATGAATGAATAAACAAATAAATGAATGAATGAATGAATAAAATTCACTGAAGACTTTTTATTAACACATAAGGACATACAAATGCTCTTGGAGGAACAAATACAACAACAAGTACAATAATAATAATAAAATAGTGCAAGATGCTGTGCCGAATTCAGACTTATTGAGAAAAAGGCACAGATTATTCATTTGAAACATGTAATTTTTCTGCTAAAACATGAATCTTAAACCAACAAAAAAAATACAAAGTCTTCAAATAACAGAAAATCAGACTAGACAGATTAGACTAGTTAATTTGTTCCATATTTTTGTGATTAAATCACCCTAAATCCACTTAAATCTTTAAATTACAATCTTTTGTGATTGTTTTAAATAATTACAGTCATCTGATAATACATATAATTACAGTTTTTGTGATTATATAATTGGCCACACTGATATTTTGATGATCACTGTGATTAAACTTCTTCTGAAGCTGTTGTTTAGTCCAAAAATCCTTCTTTTAATCAGTTTGGAGGGAACACTTGTGGACTGACAACAGTTAAAAAAGTGCAGAATAACTGTAAAACTTAAACCAAATAAATAAACCTCCTTCCAAAAGGTGAAAAAAACAAACAACTATCTAATTTGGCACCACATTACATTATAATAAAACACTTCATTATGGTGTAATGTTAATTCTGCTTTTGCAAGTTGCAGTTAAAATATTGGTACAAATATTACTTTAAATGACATGAAACTCAAAGACACTATATGGACATAAGTATGTGGACATGCTGAATTCAGGTGTTTCTTTTCTAACAGGGGTCTGGGATAGAAAACAGTAATGACTAATGTCCTGATATAGTTTTAAATAGGATAAATATAATGGCATTGCATGATAGTTTTGTTGAAATTGTTATCTGTGTTTCCAAACTGACTCAGTGATGGAAGGAAATATTGATGTTTATAAACTATATCATCAAAAATATTGGGACACATCATGGCTACAGCTGTAAGATGTCCTGTTCATGATGATTTAAGATAAAAACCACTATATTTCTTTAAAATTTCGTGGGAATTTTTTCTCCATCAGTGAGATTTGAAGAAAGTAGATGGTTAATTGTGGTAGAAAAGTATTATTTAGTCAGAGCATTAACAATATTTTAGAAATTTACAGGTAGAACATTTAAAATCTTAATTATGGATAAAAAAAAATCATTGTTGAAAGAAATTAAGTAAAAGCCATCACTCAAAGATAAAAATGTAATCAAACCTAACCAATGCAATGACATTTATCACAATATAAAACTATATTTGGACATTAGTCATTATTGTTTTGTATCCCAGACCCCAGTTAGAAAAGAAACACCTGAGTTAAACGTGCCCACTTAGTCTGAATATCCATTTTAAGATTACAAAAGTGCTAAATTCTTCACCGAGACTGTTTTTCTTCATCTGTGATCCATAAAAGCAGAATAAAATAAACTCCTCCGCATTAAAACACAGATGAAACACTTACACCTGCAGCATCAGCAGCAGCATCAGACAACAACGTGCATTCATGTGTTTCACCAGTCGACGTGTGTATTCCAGTGGAATACACAGGAGGGCAATTAAAGCTGGAAAATAACTGCAGTAAAGAGACAATGGTTTTTATGTCTGTATTTGACTGATGTTGGAGACGACTGCGTCACATATTTTTCCACAGGGATGAGCAGTGTGTGTCGACAGTTTGACAGCCTGACATTTAACGACACACTGATGAATACGAGTGTGTAACAAGGACCTGTTCACCACATTATTAACCCCCGAGAAGAGGTGATGAGTGAACACGTGTGTTATTTAACCTCCTCATGTTTGTGGCGATAACTGGAACATGCATTCAGTCTGTGGCTGATTCAGGATCAGATCAGTGGAATTAGTCACAGCTTCAGCTCCAGCTCCAGTGAATTGAGATTAAACTAGACTAGATGAGATTAGATTCAACTGAACTAGATTAGACTGGACTAGATTAGATTAGAAGAGATTAGACTAGATTAAACTATATTAGATTAGATGAGATCAGATTAGATCAGATTAAACTAGATTTGATCAAAATCCACCCAGTGACACATGAGGTGAAGGTGCAAAATGACCTGAATCTGTCATCAGTATTAACAGTGAACAGTGACCTCCAGAGGGCGCTGTGGCCCCAAAATTTAGTTTACATGGGGGCAGAAAAAAAGTCAAGAAGATTTATTGTATATAATAACACTGAGAGTATGAGCTGATGAAAACATACAGTACATTAAATCTGTGAACATTGATTAAGGGAAAACATGCAATAAATTAGAAAATGATTCACTCGAGTGCAACTCAATGAAGTTAAAGATGAATTTAAAATGTAAGAAGTTAAAGGTAAAGTTGTTAGAAAAAATGATATTTCCAAAAATTCAAATAGGATAAACCAGCATCTATAGGGGGTTTTAGATCCTAGTTTTTATATTCAGCTAATGATATATTTTGTTTTTCTTCAGTTTTATCTGTTCTGACAAAACAGCCTTTGGATTCACTCTGAGCTTTTACGAACATTTATATGATCAGTGAATTAAATGTAGGAAAATACATGATTTAGGAAGTGGAGCTAACTAATTCAACCCACAAAGACCAGCTGTTATTTTTGTGTTAGTTTCAAAATATTTTTTTCTCTATATTTAATTTTTCTTAAGTGATTTATCACCATTTATCACTATATCATCCTCTGTGTTTTGCTTTTTTCCAGTGTAAATCATGTACTTTCCTATATTCATAAAAGCTCAGGTTAAAGTGGAGAGTTATTATACCTGAAATGGAGCGGCAAAAATATCAATAACTGAATGTAAAAACAAGTGTCTCCATCCACTGTCATTGACTCAACTCCATGGATTTTACTGGTGAATCAATGTTGTGGAGCAGGGGTGTCAAACTCATGCTAGTTCAGGGGCTATATTCACCCCAATATGATCTCCAGCGGGCCGGACGTGTGAAATAATAACAATAAAAAAAGTTAAATTATGTTATGACAATGTTAACACCGACAATATTCCCTTAAAAATCTGAAAAACATGAATGAATAGAAACGTTTGAAGAAAAGCAAGTGCATTTTTCTCGTATTCTTCCTCAGATTATCAGTTTGTCATTTACACATGTACATTAGGAGTTAGATTACAATGACACAAAACATTTAGTAACAGGCAGAACACTGATAAAAATGTACCCACTCCTCAAAGATGTTGTGTTTATATTTGTTCAGGTTATTCACATTTTTTGTAAAAGGATAGTTTGTAAATGTAAACATTTTCATGTAATTTTACTTTTTTTAAACACTAAAACAAAGAGAAAATTTGCATTTTTCATTCTTTATGGGTTATTCCAGTATTTTACTTGTTCTGATCCACTTGAGATCTAATTGATCTGTTTGTGGAACCTGAATTGAAATTGTTTTTACACCTTTGATTGTTTATATCTTCAGTGTCATTTTTGCATTTCACAAATTCATCCCAAGGGCTGCATGTTTGACACCTGTTTTGTAGAGGGTGACAGTGTTTCCATGGTAACTACAGAGCCTCTTAACGTCCAAATGGGTCATATCTGATGACCATGAAAAAATGACAACCTGCATTTACCACCAATTATTTACATGTATTGATAGGATTAATGTTTTAAAAGTTATTGAACATTTTAGATCAGTAGATGGTTTTGGTTGCCAGCAGCTATTTGGGATATTATGGGTTAAACATAGAAAAAAATAAATTTAGAAGTTGTCACAAAAATAGTTCTAAGTCTCTAAGGGTTAACAAGAATAATTTTACTCTGTACATTTATAAAACGGCCACATTAATTAAGTTTTTCTGCATCTGAGACAAATTAGTGACTTTACTTTGCTTCATTATTCACCACTGACAGTGTAAAAATGAAACAAGGCAAGAAAGGAACAGTTGAGACAAAAATGATGCATAAAGACGAAGCTTTAAGTGACTTAAAAGATGTAACAAGACAAGGAAGGCTTTTTTGTACATGGAATACACTTCAGATCCTGCACTTTTTCACTTTCACACCAGATTTGAAGGAGTATCAGTACTTCTACTTTTAACAAACTTAGATTTAACAGTATACAAATATAGTAGTTTGGATGTAATAAAACCCAAACTGACTATATTTACTGGTAGAAGAGAGTAAATTAACAAACACTTTATTTTGTGAAAGGGAACATTTTGGAAATCTGGAAAATGAGACAATGACAGAGAATTATTGATAGAGGCTTTTATTTTGAAGTTATACTCTATTGTGGCACTCACTAATTTGTACTTTACAACATTTTCTACTTTTAATTACACTGAGTTCATGTCCTTTAGGAATTTAGTTTAATATAAAACAAAACAGGCTTAAATACAGTATGTTCCATCATTACTAACTCCAAAGAACAAAATTAGAGGGCTGGTGATAAGAATCTTATGGAAGCCCATTTCCACAAAGAGATAAAAAGTTAAAATTTTGACTTATCTCAAAATTTTGACTTCTTATTTAATGATTTTTACTTTTTCTTTCATAATTTTGACTTTCTATCTCATAAGTTTCGCTTTTTATTTCATAATTTTGACTCTTCATTATTTTTTTTAACTGGTGGAAATGGGCTTTCATAGATTCTCGACTATAAACTTTGATTGTTTTGAGCTTGAATATACAGTATATGTTTCTGTTTCTACAGTTTTGTGTGTCTTGATATAATATTGTTTTTACTCTTTGGATGTTCTTAGATTCTTTTTGAAACAGTATTGAACCAAAGTTTTGACAGGACCTATTCTTGCTCAATAAAAACAGCTATATAAATATTAAATTGAAAATGTGACAAACACCATTAATGCTGTCAGCTTAGAAACCACATTTTGTTTTACTCATACTAATTTAACAGATGTGATGCAATCTATTCTAAAAAATAAAAACACAGATGTAGTTTAAATTAAAAGAAGTCAAATTCCATGTTTGGCCAATAAAGACCATCCATCCATCCATCCATCCATCCATCCATCCATCCATCCATCCATCCATCCATCCATCCATCCATCCATCCATCCCTAACCAACATTGTCCCACATTAGTCTTTTTTCCATTCATTCATGAACACTCCCATGAGTTTTAACCATTGCTTTTATTTTGAAACAACATCCGGTCGCTGCCGTGACTGACGTCGCCTTGACAACCGTCGACCGGTCGAAGTAACCGGGACTGAGGGGAGACTTTACCGCCGCTTCGTTTCTTCTGCTCTACTGTTTTTACCGGATAACTCACGGAAACACGGGACAAGTTTTCGGCGGATATACCGTCTTCCAGTGTCCGTGGAACGGCTCGGTCCAGTGTCTTCTCAGCGGTGTTCCGACAGTCGGTTCCCCCCGCTGCGGGCGGCTAGCATCGGGTACTGCTGCTCAACATGGTGGCCTGTAGGCAGCACGGAGCCCGGTTTGGATAATTGAACAGGTTTCGGGACATTTTTGACGGTTTGTGTGGAGTAAAGCAGCCACGGTGGGCGCAGTTTGACCGTGTTTTGCGGTTTCTTTTCGCCTGTGAAGCGGACCGTGTTCCGTGGAACCGTTTATAATTTACACTTCACTTCCAAAGTTGTCACCAGGCCGCTTCAAAGTTTTGAACCCGTGTTTAAAAGTCGCAAAACATGTGGTTGGAGCTGTGAAAACGCTTCACGGTTGTGTTTAGTGACCGCAGTGTTAACGCTACTCTCATTGGGAATGAATTGGAGCACAAGTGCAGCCCGTGTATAGTTTTTAACAGCCCCCCCTCCTCTTCCTCCTCCTCCTCCTCCTCCTCCTGCCAGTTTGACCCATTGTTAATCTGTGGATTATTATGGATTACTATGATGGCCTAATCACCAGACCAGACCTGGAATTTTGGGAATAACTGCTGATTTTTTGAGTTTTGCTGCTGGTGATGATGACAGAGAAAAGCGATGGTTTCCCTTCGTTGAGATTTTGAGTCGAGAGGAGTTAATTACATGGAGACTCGCCTGACATGCCAAGGAAGGAGTTGCCACTACCTGAGGGTTGGGAGGAAGCCAGAGACTTTGATGGCAAAGTGTATTACATTGACCACATTAACCAGTGCACCAGTTGGATTGATCCCAGAGACAGGTATGTGATGGATGAGACGGGTGGATGACATCTGAGCTCGTGCAAAATGTCCAAAAATGCAGCCAAAACGCATGCATTTTGCAGGATTCGAATCTAAAGTTGCATGTTGCTATTCCAACCCTTCCCACTCTAATCTTACATCAACTTAAATCATGTCAGTGTTGCAGGAGGGTAGGTTTTGGACTACATGTCATCTTCACAGCATCTTCTCCAGTTCTGGTCATGTCAGATGTAAGGATGGAGCTGATTCTTTTCACTGTCTGCGATTTATTTGATTAGTTGAAGTGAATGATAATGTAAGGTCATGTTTTTCTCAAAGCCCAAGATGACCACCTCATTACTTTAAAAAACAAAACAAAAACAAACTCTTTTTATTGAAATTAGAATGACAATTAAAAAAAAAAAAAAGTCATATACAGTATCCAATATATGTGATGTCAGGACAAGAACACTACACTTGCACTCACATGTACACACAACAACAAATAAATAAAGGGGGGGGGGGCAATTTAGTTAATATTGAAGTAATGTATAAAGGGTTGCCAAAAAAAACAACAACTTTACACTATCATTTGATGTTTCTACAAATCATTACTTTTCATTCCGAATCCAAAGAATGAATAATAGCGAAAACCTTCCCATAAATGGGGACATTACAAAATTAACAGTAAAGCATTAAAGAAAAAAATGATTTCTATTATGACATGACACTTGATTATTGTGCCTAATCAAACATGATCCATGATAAATATGAGTTCTATCACCTGACTAAGTCCATATTTTTGGAGTTTTTTTTTACTGAGTTGTTAAGTATTCTGGGGGCAAATCAAGTTAAAGTGAACATCAGTGTCAAAAATGAAAGTTTCTCCTGTCATTTCTCAAATTGGCTCTTTTTTTTTTTTTAGCTGAAGAACTCTATTTTATGAAACCGTTTACAAAATTTCAGTATACTTGTAAAGAAAAAAACATATAAACATCAAATGAAACCTAAAAAGGCCTAAAATATGTAAATGCTTTTTGAAGTTTAATAATCTTTTTTTCTATCAGTGATATTTTAAGTCTGTGAATCTGTCGAACTAATTATTCAGCAGTACAAGAATATACAAAGGTTATGAATGATCCAATTATTAGTCAAATATGCTCCGTTATTAGCTGTTTATGTATCACTTCAGTATGTGTGTTTAAACTAAATACCTTCTCTCCATTTTTATTACGTGTATGAATAGGTCTCAGTAAGTACTTTCACATGATATGTTACAATTTACAGAAATAAAATTTTAGGGTAAAAATACTTAAATTACTGCGGCGTGACACTGGAGCTCAAAATGAACATCATTTTGTACCACTTTACTCAAATGTACAAAACATGCATAAGAAACTGATCCAAATATAAACATAGGGCTTTTGCTCTGATGTTAAACTACAACTGTGATCAATATTGAATACAAATGTTTAAATGATAAATTTTTATCAAAACACATGTGTTGTGACATAGGGACAGCAGTTTGTACCTTTGTTCAGTATCACAATAAAAGCCTTTGACTGGAACTAAACACTACAAATATGATCATAAACTTTTATTGAACATACATATTATAATTGAAGTGATATATACAGCTAGTAACACAGCATATTTGAGGAATAATTAGATTGGACAGAACCTTTCTATATTCATTTAATGTTAAATGATTAGTTCCTACAGATTCACAGACTTAAAATATCACTGTTACAAGCAAGAAAAAAAATTATTATAAAAGTTAATAGTGCATTTACATAGATGTCATAAGAATAACTTTCCATAATTTTTGACACTGATGTTCACTTTCTCTTGATCTGTTCCCTTTTTGGATTAAAACAAAAGGAACAATTCAAAGTTATTATTCATAGGTTATTATGCTATATTTCACTGGTCCCAAATTTGAGATAAAATTTGACTCTATGTGGTGTCTGAACTAAAAAGAGTTTGAGACTGCTGATACAGTTATTTTACACCTTTAGTCCCATCACCAGTCACATCATAACTGTTAATATGTAGAGTTACAGAACCCTGCACTAGTCCTTGGTATTTTACTTCTATACAGATAAGTGTGTGAGTAAGTTTACAAAATATACCCTGTGACTATTACTGTTTTTAGAGCACATGATACAAATACTGATGTTTCTGACAGCGACAGTCACCGTGGACTGACAGACTGTCACCCTGTCAACGCTCTGAAAGAGACAGCGTTGAACTCAATCTGAAGGTGATTGGTTGTTCACACAAATCAGTGAATAATCTGCAACTGAACATCAAATGTCAAAATCAAAAGTTATTCCAGATACAGTTTGAACTCCTGTTTTTGTTGTTTTACCCTTGAAGTCAGTCGTTCTGTTTGAGAATCATGATAAATGGTCATCAGCTGTTATTGGAACTGAGTTGTGCTGATACAGTAGTTTGTAAAATGTCCTATCAGCACTGATTAATTGACTGAGCCAATTAATCAGTCTGTCTATAATGTTGCACCAGCACCTACCAGAATGGATTGTAAAACTTAGCTGTGTTATGACAGTCTAAACCCAGTTATTATTACTTTAATTAATTATTACTTTTAATAATTTCCACTGATGTGTAGGCTACATCTTAGGCTCGTACAGATGCTTACACTCACAATATACATTCATTCACATATAAATGTGTACTGTAGGCTTATTTTCTCAAGTCTATATTTCTGACATGCACATTTACCCAACAGTCAATGGGAAGAACAATTGAAATAAAGTAGTGAAATAAGCATAAAAATGAAAGAGATCTTGAACAAAGAACATTTGGGAATGACTCTGAAGTTGTGATTGTTCATTTATACCAAATAAAATCAGGCCTCTGGATTATTATATATCGAACCCATTTTTCCTCAACAAATAATTCCAGTCTTTGACGTACCTATGCAGTTATTTATCCATTGTGGTGGACATTTGCTCAGGATGCAGATGAACATTTTAGGTGTGATATGGAGAGATAATCTATAGCCCCTTTTACACAGCACCTCTATTACAGGGACATTTTGCCTTTATCTTGGAACGACGTCTGTAAATGAAATGGTGGATCATTTTGTCCCACCTCTGTAACCCCTCTGGAGGTAGTAATGGAGCCCTGATAAAGGTGGAATCAGGATTCTGGAATGCTATGTAAAAGGAACACCTCTGTTTTCACAACCAAGGTGCGATGTTATGATGACTCATTGCGTGTGTGACCCCCACGCCGTGGGGATTTAAAAATGAGCGCGGGTCGTATACAGTAAACAAAACACATCAACATGACCACAAAGATGTTGAAGAGTGGGGAGACGCCCAGATCCGCGAGCTGTTGTCACTTGAGGTGGAGGACTCTATCCATGCTAACATTTATGGAACGGTGAAAGACAGGCTGACTCTGGAGAGGTTAGCACCACTATCTGGGGGCCGGGGGGGGGGGGGGGGGGGGGGGGGGGGGGGGGGGGGGGGGGGGGGGGGGGGAAAGACAGGCTGACTCTGGAGAGGTTAGCAACACTATATGCCCCCCCCCCCTTAGATTCCAGAATGCAGGTCCGTTGTGTAAAAGTCCTGCCTGTCTCACCTCTGTTACTCCTTTGGCTTGGCTGTGGAAATCAGTCAATGGTGATAAAAAGGTGAGATCACCACCTCACCTTTTTTCCCGAATCTCTGTGTAAAAGTGGCTTATGTGTTTTATGGATCGTCAAAGCCTGTATCGAATAACAGTGAGAATGTGAAAAGCTTTAAATCAGTCTCATGTTCTTAAAAGGGTGGATGATTTTAACTCATCAAATGATCTACTTATCAGAGGGATTTCACCGATTGTGCCGTTCAATAAATAATATCATTTTAGTCGAGTTAATTTTCCTCCTCAGCTATAATTTGTTTTTAACTGTCCAAGCACTAGTGAAATGACTGTATTTCAGAGACTGTTACATTATGGGGAGTGTAAAGCATTTATGTTGCTAGTGTAGTGAGTTTGATTCTATTTGTAGTGATTCTTTATCATCTCTGTTTCCCTTCCTGTGTTCCGTGCAGAACTTTTGTATCACATCATATTGGAAAGTCTGTATTTTACTTGAATTTACTAACAACTGTGCACCATTCTAATGTCTTGGCTCAAAACTCATGGGTAATGGTAAAAAAATATTCATTTTGCTCTTCTGAAGGATTAAAGTTTGCTCTTTTTGTGAAGATCCATGTTATATTCCAACATGAGGCTGCTGACTTTACTCCCAAAATACTTAAAAGTCTTTTCTTTATAATTATCAGACCAGGAACAGTGATGAATAAATGCACAGAGGAAACAAAAAACTACAAATCACTCCAAATTACAGTGATGCGGATGCTCACAGGACTAATATTATCACATGACCTCTGTGTTGACTAAAATTGAGTCGGTAATTTACATTGAATTTTCCTTTTACAAATGACAGACATGACAGATTCGCTCAGGATTAACATCGCAGGGGAGCGCTGTGATTATTAAAATTACCAAAGGTTTACAAATACGAGTAGTCAAGTACAAATAGGGATTATGTCTGGTTTACGCAGATGCTTTGTGGAAGCAATGTTGGTGTGAAAACATGTTTGTTCATTGTAAAAACTCCAGCAAAACATATTAACCCACCACAATCTATATAAGGGGTGTTAAACTCATTTTAGTTCAGGGGCCACATATGATAACGATAATAATAACATAATCTATAAATGATGTCAACTCCAAACCTTTCTGTATGTTTTAGAGTGAAAAAAATAAAATTACGTACATCTACAAACTACCCTTTAAAAAATGTGAATAACATGAACAACCTGAAATTTCTTCAGAAACACAAGTGCAAGTTTAACTATATAATACAGTGGTACCTCTACTTACGAAATTAATCCGTTCCGGAAGTAGTTTCGTAAGTAGACAATTTCGTTAGTAGAGACGTGTTTTCCATGTAAATGCCCTAATCCGTTCC
>JAQQZY010000007.1:34365566-34375969 GCA_030068375.1 Ostorhinchus rueppellii
ATTTCTTTCGTTACTAGAGTCAATATTTTACCATAAAGGATTTTCGTAACCTGGAAATTTCGTAGGTAGAGTCGTTCATCAGTAGAGGTACCACTGTACCTCAGCATGTCATTTACACAAGTGCATTACAACTTACAGATCAGTGGATCTACAAAGACACCAAACATTTAGTAACAGGCAGAATATTGGTAAAATTGCACTTATTTTTCCTCAGACATTTCAAGTTGTTCATGATTGTTCAGATTATTCACATTTTGTGGGAAAGATAGTGTGTAAATGTCAACATTCTCATGTAATCTGACTTATTTAATTTTTTAAATTTATTTGTTGTTGTTTTTTTTTTTTTACAATAAAGCACAGAGAAAAATTTGCACTTATTATCATTATTTCTCAGTTATGTTATTATTTCACTTGTCCATCCCACTTGAGATCAAATTGCGCTGGATGTGACGCCTGCAATAAAACGTTTGTCACCCTCGTATAATTTAAGAATAATTTTTGCATTTCACAAATTCATCCCATAGGCCGGATTGGACCACATGTTTGACACCCCTGGTCTATGTTCTTAAAGGGAAATGCTGTAGATGTACAAGTGCATTTATTTCAGGTTTTCTTTAAGCTTTTGTCTGAATATTGCAGTAATATCTGTCCTAAATGATGCAAAAACACCCATTTTAGGCATAAGTAAAGACAAGTAGCCATCACACACTGTCTAAGAAACTAGAAACAAAACAAACGAGGAGAAAACCTGTAAGTTATCGCCTCCTCTTATGTGAGATGTGAGCTCATTGTGGTTGTACCTCAAATGATCCTCGTATAATATTTTGATCTGATCATCCAGACCTCAGTGTTTCCTTGTAGTATCCTTAAGAAAAGCTAAATTAGAGCAGGTAGAGTGTCTTTGAACAAACAAAGTTAATGATATGTTTTTGATTTTACCATCTGTGCACTGGGGTTTTAAGGACGCCCTGTTTGAGAAGATTAAGCCGGCGAATCCCTGCCACCTTTGAAATCTAAAACCGACTGGGAAAATTGGCCAGACGCTGGTACTGATATTGTCTTTTCTAAGAATTATTTAGATGGAAAAGGAGTAGTTTAGGTATTTTTCCACAACTGTCTGACATTTTATAGGTCTGAAGGAGTGATCAAGCTCAGAGCTGCAACATGGAAGAGATTTTTCTTTTTATGTGTTTGTTTTGCCAAATTTTCTGCCTATTTTTGTCTTTCTGCAAATCAGTAAAGCGTCCTTTGGCTGCAGACTGTTGGTTTTTGTAAATTGCTGGCGGTTGTCAGATTAGTTGGCTAAGAAAATAATCTTTTGTTGCAGCCATAATCAATAAAATAATGAGATTAATAAACATCCCTAATTAAAGTTGTCTTTAGTTGAATTTTCTTAAAAATGTCTATTTTCTAGACAGATTTCTTCGAGCAGGGCTTTGTCAGTCCCAAACCAGAAACTTGTCAGTGTAATGTTGAGGAGGTTCTGGAAACCCAAAATAAATCAGCTGTTTATTTCTTCACATTTTGCTCCCAGGGAACATCCTGCTCATTTACATTCCTGTAATTAGAAATCTGCTGTGGAGGTGTGAGTTACCTTTTTTCTCGCTCTCATAGAAATCCGTCAGTGTAATAGGCTTAGTGTGCCAAGCATGCAGCGCCCAGGATTTTCACGCAGACCTTTACCAGTTACTTAAGACCCCTCGGACTTTGACACCAAATCCCTTTAATGGTTCATGTCTGGAATTCTGGAGGCTTTAGTTGTTTTTTCTTCTGTTACTTAGTGGTGTGAGTCGCTTTCTTTGTAGTTCCTATTATTTTTTTCTCCGTCTTTTATCAATAATAAGCAATGAAATTGTACAACCAAAATGTGGATGTGGTGGTAGTAGTTATATTTACAGCTAAAACTATGCTAATTAGTCCAGTTGTGTGAACGTTAGCCAGTCTTCTGAACATCAATAAAATTATTATTATTATTATTATTATGATTATGTAAGGTAGTGGTGCCCACAGTTTTTAGCTTACAAAAAGCTAAAAAAGGTTCTTGTGGGACATGTAGCATATGTAAGTGTACCCAAAAGTTCATGTATTGATTTATATTTATAACCTTTCTTGAGTTTAGTATAAATAGATTAGACGCTAACTTGGCAACTCGGTAGGTTGAGTTTTGTATCTGAATCCTCTGCCATGCTGCTCTGTGCTTTCCTCTGTTACACTACACAGTGTGCAGACATGCCTCAATACTAACATGCTCAAGACCCAATGAATCGACTTCCAAATTCATTTCCAACTCTTTTAAGAATCAATTTGGATTGATTTGATTTGTTGTTGCAGCACTGTAGACAGTTATTAGTTCATCAAGATATCACTCTATTTCAACACAATTATATGTAGCAGTGTTACATCATTATTTGTCACAGTTAAAGGCAAACAAACACAAACTGCCATACATAAATTGACCCGTCGTCTTGTTATCAACCATTTTCTCACCATGCATAGTCATTTTCTCACTCATGTCACATGCCGATGGTTCAACTGAATGACACGCCTAATAAATGATGCGTGTCACTTGTAGCACGCTCTATTATCAAGGGCTATTATTATGCATTTATGAGCCAGGAGGGAATACGCTTGGGGTTTGTTTAAATGATTAAACTTTGTGTATTTATTGGTTGCTTTCACAGAGGTTTGCGTCCGATGCATTTTAGTAAAACCATCAAACAGTTTTCTGACTGATGTTTCTTTCAATACACAGTACATGGTGTTTATCACCCAGATTGAAATGATATGGAAATAAAATATAAGGACGTTGTTTATTATCATGTATTCAATCTATTGGAAGAACAAAGATACACTGCATGGCTTCACTGAGTCTGCAATCTGTTGCCAAATTGAATTTTTTCCATAAATACACTGTAACGCACTTTCCTGTAGAGGTAATGTTCTTCCGATGCTGCAGTGCTATTTTATTTTTTCCTTTTATTTATTTTTTTATTTTTTTATTTTTTTACTGGAACCAATGTGTAAATGTCAGTCCAAAAAAAAAAAAAGCCACAACAACAAGCACACACAGTCTCGGTGGAGTTGCAGTGTAGAAGACGGCAGGTGGACTGAAGCCTGTCTTCTCTCTGAAACTCCTCCGGGTGCTTCTTTAGCACTCCGAGGCAGGCAGCAGGAAAATAAACCATCCCAAACAAAGTTCTTAAAGGAAAAAAAACCCCAACACATTCCTGAAACACACGACGTGAAGGGCCGAGCAGCGCGCGGCCTTGCCAACCAAAGGCCTGATTCATCTCAAATCCCTTTCACTGCCTGCCAAGGTGCACGGGGTCAAAGTGCAGTGTGAGGCCCTGCAAACTGTTAACTAGGATCTGAGCAGAGGCTGGCTGTTCACCGCTGCACTGTCGGTCTTTAATACATAACCACACATGTCATAACTCCACCACAAAACTGATCCTTAGGTAACTGTACCAATAATGCGTTGTTGTTTCATAATTCAACCGAACATTTTCACACGTTGCATTCGCACTTTTGTCTGGAAATTGAATCCAGTAATAGGCTACAAAAATAAAGCCTGCACTATAGATGTATAATAGTTGTCTCTTTATTATATAGGGGTAAACAGTATATCACCTAGCATACTAGCCTGTCATTATGGGCTGGCATTGCTTTGTGTCTGTTGTCTCTCCTTTATATCCATTTTCCATTATTCAGGGTCTTAAAAAGTCTTAAGTCTTTAAAAGGTATTAAATTTGATATGGTAGGGCTTAAGTTATGTTGCCATAAACCTGTTGGTGGTATTGTGTTGAAATGTGTGAAATTTCCAAGCTGCAAAGAAATTAATGTTAGTCAACTCAGTTCCATCAATTCTAACTCGACAATCTGTATTGAAATTAGGAACCAATTATCTCTAATTTTACAGCCCCCCATGAGAAATTACTCAAAATGGTAGGAATCAAGGCACTGCAGTAAATAAATGTATCTTCTTAAATTCTAGGAGTCACAAATTTTTGCTTGTATTGCTGTGAAATAGGATTTAAATTCTGTTCTAAGTAGTCTTTAAAAGGTCCTAAAAAGTCTTAAATTCAATTTGTAGAAACCTGTGGGAACCTTGATGCTATTGATATTTTCTGCACCAACTCAACTCCCCTGCTACCAGTGAAATTAAACTAGTGTCAGTAACATGTACCTGTTTTCTTTTTTCCTGTCAATTATTGGTTAATTTGCTTGTCAACTGAAAAAGTTATCACCAGTTATCTTGACTGTATGTCTTGTGAGTCATTTTGGAAGCTTGTTTGAAGGCTGTTTCATCTCACGTTCAGGCTTTTATCAACTGAATTATCAGTCAGGATATCAGGAACACAATAGGCAATATACTAACATGGAAGTGTAAATCAGATCTTTGTACATTTTAAAATGCTGACTTGAGGAAAACAGAGAATGACGTGACTTCTTAGCATTCCTGAATATGGAATTTTCCCAGTTACATGAAGGATGCTGTTGACCGGAAACAGTTTATTAAGTGACCTAATTTGCCTCCAATATTACGTGAAGACAGATTTGATCTGGTGCAACTGTGACCAAAGTAAATTAGTATTTCGTGATAAAAAATGATCTGTTTATCTGTGTATTCTGTCATTGTGGGTTTTGGTCAAAAATTGTGCAGCTACAGAAATAGTAGATATTAAGTATTAATTTAAGAGTTTCTTTTTTTTAAAATCATGGGTTGTTCATAGCATTATTGTTACAAAGTTAACAAGTGCATGTAAGTCACTTAACTTAGGCTACGTTCAGACAGCCCTATCAGATTTTTTTTGTGACCTCGTTCATATTACATATTAAATGCAACTTCTAGCAGTTTTGAGTATGAACTGAATGTGGCCCTGAAGTGACCCACATGTGCAAAATAGGTCCTGACGCAATACATGACCACTCAGACATGTACTGTGTTTACGGAAGTTAGCATGTTTTTCCCACTGCTTTTCCTCCTGGGATGCAGAATAATGACATTTGTTGCATTTCAATGAGGTAAAGGTTGGATAAATGCAAAACCTGGCCAATCAGACTAAAGTCGCATTGCAAAATACCAAATACATATCAGGACCACATATGAAAGTGGCCTGGGTTGGATTTCAAAAAATAGGATTTGTGCTGTTCAAACTGTCTTTAACAGATCGGATACAGGTCACATATGGGCAAAAAAAATTGGACTTGGGCCACGTTTGCCTGTAGTCTGAACATAACTTTAGTCCGCTTTACTCTGCAGGGGTTTGTGTCATGTGTTGTGCTGCCTTCAAAGAAATTAAACAATGATGACCGAAAACTTAATCAGATTGTCTTAGCGTTGACGTCTTTATTTCAGAAATGAACAAGGAAGTATGTCAGAGAGCCAAGTGTCATAGCTGATCGATGAGGAGGAAGATTGACTGAAAATTCAGAGGAATCAACTCGACACGATAACTCCAATCATGCACCAGTCTTGTTTCTATTGGTAGTACTTTTAGCGTTCATAGTTCACAGAGAAAATTTGCATATAATGTTGACTTCATCTAAATATCACAGTAATATCACACTCAAAATTGTAGTAGAATCCCTTTTTTTTAAAATTTTTTTTTAGGTAACAATGGGCTAATTATAAAAACCCGACGTCAGTTTTTCAACATTTATCTTGGCCATGTTGCTATCATGTCATGGCTTCTGCAAGGTTAAGGAAGTGAAGATACTTTGGATTTGTGAAATATTTCCTTCTTTCAACATTTGTTCAACTTGTGGATGTACCCTAAGCTCAGGACATGTTTGAGCAGTTACTATCCAAACAAAGTGCAACGAGATTACTTTGACCGGTTAAATATATTGCTTTTATCTTTGTGGTTTATGGTTAAATAATACAGTTTTCCCTCCAGTATTACCATTCTGCTGGTTTTAAAAGGTGATTGATGTGAGCTACTATTTGCCTTGGATTAGTGTCAGAAAAAGCTTAAACCATAAAACCATATATTTTTACTATTAAGCAAAGTAATATTGTAGAAATGTTAGTTGAAACGTCAGTTGGTTTTCTCTTAAGATAGTGTCTGTGGGGAGTCAGAAATGATAATAGTAATGGAAAAATCCTCCATCAGACGAGAACAAAGAAATCTAAAAGAAACGAAGGGATTGGTCTTTGAGTCCGCTGCTTCCGTCATGTGAAAAACTACTCATTGTAAGTCAAGCTTTTAGGAATGAAGAAAGACGGCAAGCCTTATTTTGGCGCTGGTGTGTGGTTGTATGTGTCTGAGAGAAACCCGTCCTGCCTTCAGAGGAAGTGTCACATATCTGATGCTTTTTATTTGAATAGCTAACGCACCTACCACTGTACATGACATTCTAATAGCAGTACTCATTTCATAGTAAATGTACAAGCAGGTTTCCTCTTTCAAAACACTCAACAATTTTTTTTTTCTTTTTCTTTTTTAAACATACCTGGCTAATAAAACTATAACAGTATGTCTTAGTAATAGATGCTTTGCAGACTACAGGCAAACATGCACAAATCTGATCATTCCACTCCTATGAATCTATGGCAGTATAAATGCCATAGAAATGTAATATATATTAATATTTTCAGTTTTTTCACATATTGTCATCAGTCAGACTTGTTGTGAACAGGTAGATCACAATCTACTGCCGTGTTTACACTATGTGGTACCAACTCGACTCGACTTTTGGCGTTTCTATTTTGTAAAAGAATCTGGGACCTGGTACCAGAGGTGTGACTAAAAAATATTGTCAGACCGAGGGGGACTGGGCATCTCACAGGGGGGTAGAGCTTGTCCCTGTGGGGGCATAATGTTGTGTTTTCAAGGTCTGAAATTAGCTTGAATCTTAGTTTAAGTACTTGAAAATGCTTGCAATTATAACCAAAGCTACTCACAGAGAGGTGATGCATTTTGAAAAATAAAGCTGTCAAAAAAGAAAATTAGCAGCTTTTCTCAGGTTGATTCCACGTACATTTTTATCTTAATCTTTTGTTCTGTGCGACTGTGCCTGAAGAACGTCAACTGGTTTCCCTTTTTTTTTTTTTTTTGATAAAACTTTGCATTCTTTAATTTCTAAACTTTTTATTATTAAGAAATATCATTTTAGCCTTCAATGTACGTCATAGTGAAAAAAAGTGAAAAAGATTATGAGTATATTTTTTCCTGTAGATATATATTTTATCCCAGTGATGAGGGAAAAAATTGGGAATAACCCTTGAAAGTGCTTGAATTTGACTTTGAAAACTATGTACAAACCCAGACATTGATATAACAGTAATGTGAATGAAAATCATGTATAATAGTAAAACAGCAACAGGAACCACGTTACTGCACAATAGCTGTTTGATCATTCTTACGATAACCTTTGCTTATGTTCATACTTGTACTCGTTATCTTCCGCTTATCCGGGTCTGGGTCGCGGGGGCAGCAGTTTTATTTATGTTTATTATTAATAAAATAATAATATGATTGACTAAGCTAAAAAGTCAAATCTGAGGAAGAAATCTGAACCGAGCACTAAGACTGGTTGTCTGTCCCAATAAACATGTTCGATAGTTTGCCAACCACAACAACGCACAATGAATGAATACACAGCTCTTTTACACAAACACCAAGAATTCAACCTACTTGTCTCAAACGCGTAATCATATTTCGTGATCATGGAGCCTGATATGAGTGACATGCAAACAAACGGGTGTGTTGTTCAGCTGCATCATTACTGTGCCGGTGAAAAGTAATATCTGTGGGTGAAACATGAGCGATAAATGGTTAAAGTCACACAACGCTGTAGCATATGTAGTCAACACTGCAAAAAAAAATTGGATAGATTTGGGAAGAGCTGACGGGTAGGTGTGGATTGTTGAGAAGTCCATGTAAAATGGGGAAAAACCCCCCCACATACATCATTATACATCAAATGAATAAATGTACACATCAGCTTTGAGCACACCAGAGGTATTTTAATTAACAAAAATGACATGAAAAGTGAAAAAAATCATGCTAACTGAAATACAATTTAAAAACTACAGTGAAGAAACATGAAATAAAATGAAAGAGAATGTCAAGTAAAATCAGCCATGTATTCCACCTCTGTTAATGAATGATGGTGAACAAAATAAAATGTCTGTTTAGTGAATCACATTTGATGCCATGCAGCCTTTCATCTGTCCGTTTTCAGCATTAATACATCAAAACTTTCCTCATTATAAGTCTGAAAAAGTCTAACTTAGATGAAAGCTAGATTTAAAATAAATAAATAAATAAATGAATAAACCTCAAAAGAACTGAAACTGAGAAACTGAAAGACTAAAAAACTTCCCTAACTGTGATATTAACGCACATGTTGTGCTACATTCACAGTTCTTTCGTGGAGTAGGAAATGACAGATTGAATAAATGCGATTTTAAGTAAAAGTATAGCCCTTATGTAAGACGTATTTACTTCCGATCGTCATTGAAAAGAAATATTTTAAAAAAACAAAATTTTATGACATATGTTTGGTGCAGTTTTAACCTTTTAACCTTGAACAAATCAACATTTCTGTTAAAATGAAGAAAGTGGCAATAAAAGTAATGGAAAAAAAACCGCAGAAAAATATTTGTGATTGCATGAAAAAAGGGCAAAGTTGCGTTTATAGATGTTATAAATTCTTCATCTTCCATCCACCCTTGCAGTGACGCAGTGAATGCATGCCGTCAGGTGAAAGGAATGTTATCTGCGAGATAACACGCTGTCAGTGGTGTTAAGGGAGAGTAATGTGCAGAGGCCAAGCCAGTTCTCTGCTGTCATTTTTATGATGAATTCACATTTTATGTTGTTTAAGCTTAATGGATTACACAGTGAAGGTGAAAGGACAGTCTGCAGAGTGTGTTTGTATCTGTGTGATTGTTTTATGATCGGACCTGCCTCATAACTTGGCTTGAGGAATTTATATGGCGCTCTGAATGTACGTTTCTCTGACTCACTGTTCAGCTATGCAGCTCGCCTCCCTGTGTGTTTGCACTCCGCCACTCGCTTTGTCAGTTTGCATTAGACCGCCAGGCCTGGCCGAGCTGTTTACCTTGGTATGTGGAGGGGGGCGGTGGGTGGGGGGTTGCTGGAGTGATAGCCGGTGTTAAAGGGCGATATGGCACCAGTGTGGGTATCCGGTATCCACTTTTGACCATTTTCATGCCACAATATCACTATAATTCACAGCTTTCATCCCAGAGCTGTTCTCTGTGAGGTGCATAAGCTTCTTAGCGACACACAGACCATCATGTGAGACAGGAAATCCACTGAAACACATTTATTCATTGGGTTAGTGCTTATATAACTGAGAGTAACATACTTAGGGCAAGCAGTAGGAGAATTGAGATCCATTATTACCTTGTAAATTTGATTAATTTACAGTAATTGAGACCAGATTTTCCCTGTTGCCTGAGGAATATTACAGATCATCTAAGGTGAAGAAACAAACTGCTAAGGCCATGTCCACACGAAACTGCATCTTTTCCTGTCTTTTTCTTAGTTATTTGAAAAAAATTACTCCATTAACACAGAGTAATTTCAGGAATTACTGGCGTCCACACGAAACCACTGAAAATGATGTAGTACAAATGCCAGGCCTGTATGTGGTATTGTCAAAAAGACAGAGAAGAAGACGTGGAGCATGCCCATGAAACTTGCTTGGTTCTGTCGGGTGTGATCCAACATTTCCTTCTGGTTGACCCTGTCTGCGGTCGATCTAAGAGCATTTAATAAATATTGTTATCTCTGGTTGGTTGTTGCTTATTGTAATGAAAGATCACCCAAAAACTTGGATTCAATATTTCCAATAAGCTCAATAGCTTTTGTAGTACGACCACTACTCTGTTGTCTGCTGTTGTTGTTGTAGTTGTTATGAAGTGGCATCTTACTTCCGGGGTGAAAAGTTAGAGAGGTAGGGCTATGACATCATTGTTTTCGAAAAGTTGTGGTTTGGTCGTACAGATGAAGACGCGAAACTTGCATTTTGAAATGTATCCACACTGGGACCAAAAAGTTAAAAAGGTTATGGTTATAGCAACTGTGAAAACACCAGTGAAAACAGCAGTTTTGTGTAGATGAAAGACCTATCTGATACAAACCTTTTTCAGATATGAGGGCCTAAGATTGCATTTGAGCCTCAAAAGACAATGATTGTTTTTTGTTTTTTTCCAGGAAATAAACTTTTACAAGTGGGTGAAGGGATGTTACGGCATTGAAATTTGAGTTGTCATACAACCAACTGCCATTAGTAATAGTATTGTTTATTCTATAATCTGTGGAATTTCCCCCTGGTGGGATCAGTAAAGTCTTGTCTTGTCTTGTCTTGTCTTGTCTTGTCTTGTCTTATCTTATCTTATCTTATCTTATCTTATCTTATCTTAT
>JAQQZY010000007.1:34391967-34414417 GCA_030068375.1 Ostorhinchus rueppellii
TAGAATTAGAGGCAATTTTCTCTATTTTGAATAATAAATGAATAATAAATAGCTGTTTTTGTCATGTTTACGATTCCAACTGTTTCAGTCTGTAGGTTTTTCGTAAATAGTATATTATCACTGACCTTTTTTCCACAACACTCCTCGCCAAAAAATGTTAAACTAAATAATTCATGGACAGAGCCCAGCTTCACTGTAACACTACAGTACAGTTTACTTGTAGAGCAGCAACTATTGTGTCAGTTTTTATGTCGGTTTTACATTTTACCTCAATAATCCATGTTGGATATTCATACTTCAGATTTTCTCAAAATAACAAAAGGTCATGGTGCTGTTCAACACTTTAGTTGTGGTTACATGGACACTGTTTCTTCAACTTAACTGTAGATTTTAACTTAACTGTTTCTGTTGATGCCCCTAAGAATCCAATCACAAAAGAATGTGTGATTAAAGAAGTGGTTTTTTCCCCCAATATTTCCAGTTCATCTTCTGAAACTCTTATCAGTAACACTGACTGGATTTTTAAAGGTCATATCTGATTGGACTGTTTGGAACAAAGCTGTATAATTAAATGGATACTGAATGCTCAAAAGCAAGACAATGGGACATTAACATTAGATAAAGTATTCATAAGTAATTACTGTTTAATAGAGTAAAGCACAGACTGGAGTGGCCCAAGTCCTTATTTTATAACACCTTCATCTTTCTTGGTTACTGTTGGTTTTGCTCTTGATTAACTTTGAATCTACTGTTCTCTGTGGGTTTAAGGCCTGTAATGGTGTTTTCATGCAGAAAACATCATACAACATACAAGGATAGTTTGGAAAAGTGCAGTGGTTGAACTGACCAAGCCAGATGTATTCAAGAATGAGTGGTATCGGCGCTGTTAAACAGTAAATAATCAGATATTCACATGAAAGAAAACATGAATCCCTTATGTCTTTCATTTCTCCCGCTTGGTGTATTTATCATCCTAAACAAACTGTGGCTGAATTTTAATTAGGTGATTAACACACCTCTGTTTGCTTGCTTGTTTTATCTTTAATAATAATCATTCATAATAATCATTATTTATCTTTATAATTGTTTTAAATGTACTTGTCCAGGATGTACCCCGCCTTTGCCTTTAAGTAGCTGGGATGGGCTCCAAGTGACCCTAGTGAGGATAAAGTGGGTTCAGAAGATGGATGGATTGTTTTAAATGTTCTGCTATTTGGCCAGTGGTTGTCACATTCTGACAATAAAGAACACTTAAAACCTTGAATAACTCTTTGGTTTCTTCCACTTTAAACCAGGACAAAAAAAACCCTGCCTTTTATCTGGGAAGAAATGATGATTTGACAGTTATTGTGATAAACAGAAAATGAAAATTTTTACTATAATAACATATCAGAATCAGAAATACTTTATTGATTCCAGGGGGGAAATTTTAGCATCACAGTTGCTCCAACACAGTCAAACCACAGAAAGAAAGCAACTAGAGAGCAAGGAGAAAAAAAAAAAAAAAAATCAATAAGTAAACAATAAACAATGCTTTGTAGTTATGTGCTAGAAATGGACAGAACTGTACAAGAGATTTGCATCCATATTTCCCTGCTCTGTTTGACTTAAGTGATTTTGACTTAAACTAAATGACCTCTATTTTGTTCGGAAACTTTATGCTCAACCCTCTCGTCTCCATGCCTCAGGTAAATAAACTGAAGCGGGATCTGGCCTGTATGAAGCAGGAGCTGCAGTACAAAGAACAAGGCTTCGCGACACTTAAAGAGTAAGTGTTCATCCCGACACAGCTTCACTCGTAACATTCAGCCACTGTTTTACCTCTATTTCGTGTGTGCTCATTGTCTGCGTTTGCTTTTGTTCGTGATTGTGTATTCACTTCCTCACTCGGCCCACCTGAGTGTGTTCGCTGAAGGGCACTCTGACACTTGCACTGTCGACTCTGGGAAATGAGCCCCTTGTGTTAGGCTACCACCAACTCTCCTAATTTAATGTGATGAGTCGAGGAAGACGGTCTGAATCTGACTTGAATTGTAAATGTGCATTTGACCTTCCTTCATTCTTCAGTTTTACCTGCCGCCTACATGCACTGACTGGAGAGACTTGTTAGGTAGAGAAGTGAAGGGTCTCGGAAAAACCTTCAGCTGCTCCTCAAAGTTAATGAAACATTTTCTACATTATTCCTCCTTTAATATGTACACTTTATATTTGAACTTTCTCTTTTCATGCCTCTCTTGTGATGCTTTTGTGTTTTATTTAAAGCACTTGGAATTTTTCTGTAAATGAAATGTGCTATACAAATAAACTTGCCTTGCCTCACACTATATGGACAAAAGTATGTATGTGAACACATTGAATTCAGTTTGTTCTTTTCTAACAGGGCTCTGAAATACAGAACAATAATGACAAATGTCCTAATATAGTTTTATATTGGAATACATATTATTGCATTGGCCAGCTTGGTTTAAATTGTTATTCTTGCTTCCAAAATGCCTTGGAGATGTTTTTTTTTTACTTAATTTCTCTCAACATTGATTTTGTTTGGTTTTTTTTATTCATGACTATGATTTTAAATGTTCTACCTATAAATTTCTAAAATAGAGCAATTAGACTAACAGTGCCTTGGTTCATATCGTCTGTAATCTGCAGTGTAACTTCACAAAAGCTGTTTTAGATGGAGATATGAACAAACAAAATGACCCAAATGCCAGCAGTACTGTAAACTAAGATAGTCTGCAAAAGATAATGGTAATTTTGGTGTGTTTTCATCCACTGACTGTCAGGGCAGCTGGGTTTTTTTTGTGCTGCAAGTGGCCGTGACCTTATTTTCAGAGCCCTTATTGTTGCTAGGTTACAAGCATGGTCTTCTCATGCTTCCACATACTGTATCTGGGTAACTGTAAGCTTTAATTTTCAATGATCCATTGTTTTCGTATCACAGAACGTAGCTTTAAAACGTAGCTTTAAGATTTGGTCAGGTGACAATGCACTTCTTCCTTCACCTACTTGGAAATTTGCTGCAGCATTTTTGGAGGCATATGGTCCAACTATGTGTCCTCATTAGCAGCGATCAAGCAGCTACTGGTGCACTGGTGCTATCAACATGACTGAACAATTTATAGTCATGGTACTGGACTGAGGGCAGCCTTATCTCTACAAGGAGTTGTTAAATGTACACGACACGATGTTGTGGTGCAGGGAGACAGGTTGAACTACAACAGGTGTAATAATATCTCTTAGTTTTTAGTATCAATGACACGATTACCTCTCAGTCAGCACGTTTACTTGCACACCTTAGGCTTAGTTTAATTGGACCATTGTCTTTGCACTGGTATGCATGCAATGGATTGTAATCAATTAATTGTTGAACTCATGTCACCTTCATTGTAAGTGGTGATATGCACTCTTTTAGCTTGTTAACCGGTGGTGTCACAGACCACAACAATAGTCAGTGGCGAGCTACCAAGTCATCAACCCAGAGGTAAATTGGCATGACAATGGAGAAGGCTGCAAATGTATACGTAGCATACTTTTCCCCCACTGTACTTATTGGGCAGATTAGGGATATCCTGATCGAATCTAAAGATTGGTATCGGCTGCCTATCTGCCATTTTTTAGATGATCGGATCTGATTGGATTTAGTCACGAGATCCATGTGCAGATCGATTTCATGCCAGGATTTAGTGCAGACTTCATGTTTCTATTTCTTTATATATGCAGGAGTGGATTAACGGGTGTGTTATACCCAGGTCTGACTAGTGTTTAACTTGGATTTCAGTCGAGCTAACACTTTTATGTATAGCCTAGTTTTAAAGTCCAGTTTTAGTCACACACTTAAAGTTTATTTTAAAGGTCATGTAAATTTGCTGACTATTAAACCATAAAAAACTGTGATTAAAAAGAAATCACATCTTTGTCAGTTTCTTAACTTTAGGTGATGCTGAGGCATAGTGGTGAGCACTTCTGCTTCACAGGAAAAAGTTCTAGTTTTGGGTCTCATTAAGTTTACAGGTACATTTAGGTTTATTCTCCTGTTGGTGTCCCTGACCATGACACTATTGAAGATCTCGAGTTGGTCCTGGAGTGCCTTCAATGGCAACGTACTTCTTAATGTGTGTCTTATGTGCTAAAACGAGCTATTAGGAATGACGACATGTGTGATATCACGTGACGTATCTGGAAGGCTGCGCAATTTGGAACTTACAAGCTATCTATTGCTATGGGCAACAGCATGTTACAGACATGCAGGAAAAAGCTGTATAAATCAAGATTTAAGATAAAAAAACAATAGATAAGGTGGTGGTGAAGGCATGGGGACCCCATTGGGAGGAGTTCAATGCCACTGTTAAGCAAAGGTATTTGGAGAGGATCAGAGATATTAAGGGTATAGACCCCTACAAACTGCTGGCATCTGACTGGTGCAGGGAGATGGACTCTTTACTACCCTGTACCTACATGCAGTTAGTGAACTGTCTCATTTTTTGTATGTTACTACATAATGCAAGAATTCAAAAGCCTGAAGTCCTTTTACAGCTATTTTACTGTGGCTGGGTTCAAGGTTTGGCGATGTACAAGCCTGATGACTGTGAAAACACTGTGGGGCTGTCAGAAGTCAGCCCGTGGACAGTTTGCATGTTATCAAGGGGGTAGGAATGGTGAAATGCTATCAATATTTTCATAGTCAATAGACAGCATCGTTTATGTTTTTAATCTTTCCTCCCTACATTGTTACATGTATCTGTGAAGTGACTGGGGTTTGATTTTAGTTTAGTGATGGCCTGGTTAGTGTGTTGGGTAGGTTAGTGTGTGGGAATTGTAAATGCCTTTAACTAGTCGGAAACCCAACATAATGTACCTCCGGGTTTCTACGTTTGCTGTGTTACTCACAGGAGTAACTGGAACAGTTTTCAACACAGTAGTGTCTCCCAGGCATCTTCGATAGTTCAGATCTAACAGACAACTTGCAAAAACAATGAATGATTTGCTATGGGACTGTTGGAGCCTGTAAGTTCAAAATGGCGAACGCTGGGGACGGTGGTTGTGACATCATCTCCTCAGTCCTAATTGTATATGTATTAGGATGGTAGATGTAAAGACTGAATTTCCCAACCGGGATAACAGAGCGAGTTAACCTTTTCATTGATTGGTGAGAGAGAATGTCCCATAAGTTGAACTGTACTCAGTAGAATAATGAAAATAGATAACACTGAACACCCAACATTATAGCTTCTTCTTTGTTTTAACAGTCACACATGCCTTTTTATCCATCTCATTTCTATTCCACGTCTATCACAAACTGGAGACATACATACCTCAGGTTAAATAGAAATCAGCTTAATGTAGAGCACACTGTAAGTCAGCCCCTTCACTCTGCTCCTAATAAGCTTTTATCTTTCCTATCCTCTTATCTCTGATATGATCGTTCTGGCACCTCTGAGGTATTGTTGTACAGTACAGATTAGGATTCCCACACTGTTCTGTTGCTGACTTTGCCCGCTTTAACAGCATTCTGTAAAAATTCCTGTGTATAAATGTGAAACCTGAATTGAAATCCTCAGCGCTGTAAAGTGTTGCTTATCTCCCCAGTTATTGCCTCAGCATTTATCACACATTCCATCCGATCATTAAACACCTCTATAAAGGCACAGTGCAAAATCAGAGTGTGAATTCGATTGAAACAAACCTTCTATCTGACCTATTTCTACTCCTTGGAGTGAAAAGTTATTCCTCAAAAAGATGTAGCATCACTCGGGGAATGTGGATTTCCTTTGTTCTTGTTTTTTGTATGTCACGCCAGGGCTTGTTTTTTTGAAATTCAGTGTATTGGAAAGGCGACATGCCGATCCGCTGTTGTTGGGTCGATGCTGAATTGAACAGGAATATCCGGTCTGTTTGTCTAGCCTCCCGCAGCACAGCGAGAGTGTCAGGAGGATTAAAGCGTAGCTGAGGCAGAGCGGTCGGACGGCATTCCTCAGCCACTTTCCTCTCCTGTTACAGTCATCAGACGGCGTTTAGCAGCCAATCACTGTTTGCAGAAATACGAATAGGCTTAGGCTGGAATGCAGCGAGCGATACACTCAGCTCCTGATAAGATTTCACAAACCACTGGTGCATAGGAGAGTGTTTTATGATGTTTTCTTATATGGAAAACGCAGAGCCACAATATGATTAAGTGGCAGTCGTGTTTAGGAGTACGCTGTAAAGCCAAAAAAAAAAAAAAAAATCTATGTACAATTGTGTACTTTTGGTTTGGGTTTTGTCTATAGTTCCACTTAAGCGTACAGTTTTCATTCAATCCATTCCTTTTACATCATATCTATGAAGGGAAGTGTTAAAATTGGGTTTGGTTTTATGGTAGCTTCAGATGTTAGGGCAGCATAAATGAGTTTTAGATTTATATGATTATAGCAGGAAATTGTAGAAGATTGCACCATTATCTTGTATTACAGTGGGTGTAATGAATGTGAAAGTCCCACATTAGCCCTTCCGTGGCCTTCCACATCCCATAGACAAAGGCGGCGGAATGGGGTGAAATTGACCCCGAGGAATACACAAGGGATGAAGTCAGTGTTGGTTTTGTTCTTTCTGGGCTTTCTGTCAAAATGTAGTAGATAATAGTCCTGCACTTTAACACTGGATACAACCCACTGTAAAATAGGAAAAAAAGGGAGAGAATTCAGTTTTGAACTCTTGTAGATATTGTATTCCTTATTAATGGTTCATTCTACATGAACTTGCATTCTACATACTACAGTTCATGTTTGGCAATTATAGACAAATGAAAACTTGTGTATTTATTCTGTTTTCCATTTCTGCAAGTAGATCCTCCAAAACTGAGCTCCTAAATGTATAGATGTCTATTTGGCCGATATCTTCCACTCCTCTGAACCTGACTGGTAATACATCTGATCGAGTTGACTTACTTTTAATGGGTTATTATTATTGTGATTGTTATGAGTTTAATATTATGGGTCTTGTAAATGCAGTCAGTGTTTGATCTTATTGATTGAGCTTGAGGCTGAATGGGACCAAATCTGTTGAAAACCGTATTGTTTTAGCCGGAAATTATTTTGTAGTACTCGGTTTGGGAATGTTTATCTGTTAAATATTAGAGGTCAAAGGACATTAGTAATTTGCTCAACATTTCAATAATCATAAACTGACATTACAGAGACACTTTTTATTCAAAATGCAGAATATACCAAATAAATCACATGCTATAAAGTGTAACTTAGGGTTTTATACGGGTACTTATTTAAATGTTTCAGCTCTTTGTGCCTGTAAATCATTCATTGTGATTTTAATGATCAAACTGTTTATTATACTTTTTTCACTCAGAATAAGTCCATGTTTGAGAAGGACTTAAGAGAGGATTACTTGTTCTCTCTGCCTGTTACAGACGAGTGCCTCCCTCCCATACTTCCTCATTCTCTCTGTACCTTGTTCTCTCTCTCTCTCTCTCTCTCTCTCTCTCTCTCTCTCTCTCTCTCTCTCTCTCTCTCTCTCTCTGTGTCTGAACCTCCCTCCCCCTTCCCTCTCCGAAGAATGTGGAAGGACCTGTTATTCAGATGCATGCATGACTTGCTGATGACAGGCTTTGCATAGCTGCTGCTGCCTCTCATGGCTGTTTCCTGCAGCGTCTCTGCTATCTGTCGGTCCTGCAGCTGAGCCTTTCTCATTCTGCCTGGAGACAAATAACAGTATCTCCGGTGTTGTACCTGGAAATTACCTGTTGAGCAAACATTTGTTTTTGTGCTTAGACTCATTACACATACTTTAAGTGTCAAATGAATACAGTTCTGTCTCTGTTACAGTTGTAGTAGCATCTGGTTTCTGCTTTGGCTCGACTAATTTTGGTGGTGTTGGTTTTTTTTTTAGGACAGCAGACATATTTTTCAGTTTTAGGCTTTAGTATTAGTTTGAGTTTTTATCTATCTATCTATCTATCTGTCTGTCTGTCTGTCTGTCTGTATATGGTGGACGTATGGCTGTGATTTCTATTTTGTGTAAATTCTGCTACTGCTGTCCTGGCCAGGACACTCTTCAAAAAGAACTTTTTCCATGTTAAATAAAAGTTAAATAAAAAAAGGAAAATCTAAAACACAAATTGATGGATGGATTTTCGCTTCTTAAATGTGAATTATTGGCTGATTTTTTTCTTCGCCTTCACAGTAAACTACTTAAGTTTGGGTTGTTGTCAAAATGAGGCCTTGAGAAACTCCTTTTCACCATTTTCTGACGTGAAATAGACAAAAAGAATAGAGAACATAGCCTTATATGAGTACCATTGGTGTCATTAAAACAGAACTACACATTATCACAAATATGTTTATATATAAAGGTTAGTCATACTGTTTTTTTTGTTGCTGTTGATACTGAACATACATTGAAACCCATAGCAGACTGAATAAAAGTGTTTTTTTTATTATTAGTCAGTCAGTGGCCTTTTTGTTTGCTTATACTATACATGATGTTTTAGTGCCTGAACTGCTAATGGATGGTTGTGGAAACCTGCTGATCAACGCACTAATGTTTTAGCCCTTGTGAAAGCTTGATTTAACAGTAAAATATGTGTGAGGAAAGGATATGCTGTTTCACCATCTGTTGCTGGAACGAGTGTTTCTGGTCTTCCTCCAGTTCCAATGAAGCTCGATGAGTGACTGCCAGTAAAAACCTGCTCTGAACTTACATGTGAAAATGATTCACTTCTGTGGGTCAATATTGAAAAAGCAGCTTCTTTAAAGTCACCCGATCCTTGATTACATTTTTCAGGTAGATGATGCAAGTTTTAGAGCTCATGACAGGGTGTTTCGCTGATGCAGGAGAGTGTAATCATGTGCTACAGCTCCATCGCAGTGCATTGAATCGTCACCCAAGCTTCCACATCATATCTTTCTCATCTGTTTCTCAGGATCGACCAGAAGGTGTCTAACAGCCCGTACGGCTACAAGCTGCAGGAAGCTCAGGCAATCCTCAACGAGGTCCGCTCCATCCGAGATGCCATCAGCTCTGGGGAGAAGGAGAAACAGGAGCTCATGCAGGTAAAAAGGCTTTTATTGTGAAGACGTTACAAAGGAAACTGAGTCACTCTAATTGTTTTATAGGATTGTACAAAGTGGAGATCAGCCAGCTCTAACACTCCCATATTGAACTCACTCAAAAAAGTTTACATTGATATTTGCCCAGGGCTTTTTAGGTCAATTTCAGTTTGAGTCTTGCCTTTAAAAGCAGTTTACTTTGGGTATTAGATCTTATAAGCATTTATGTTAAGTAACATATAACACCAGCTGCAATGAACACTCTGCTTTGTTCATTTGAATCCCTGGTTTTTATTAATCATTAAAAAAATGAACACAGAACAAGTGCAGGAAGATGCCTTCTCATCCTCAGTGAGACAGCCGTTGTTTTGAGGTTTTTCTGGGAAATACAGCACAAACAGCTTCAGGGTCTGTTTGATGGTGCTTTGTAACACAGATAAAGTGCACAGGGTGAATTTTATAAGAGAGTGAGGAAGTTGTTTTCCTCTGGAAAACTTTTCCCCCTATACACAAGTGTTGTTTAAAAAAACTCCCAAAGGAGGTAATAGAGCACACATTGACTTGTCAAGCCAAAAACCCATGGTTCTAATACATTTGTGTTGTTACACGCATAACTTTTGCGGTCTGGACACCCAGCATCTTTCTGATTCTGCTGCTTAAATGTTATGGTTTTCTTATTTCTTAACTCCTCTGTAGTGGTAACCTGAAAGTCTTTCGATTGTGGACCAAATACCACATTTGATGGTATCATCTTGGGGGGGGGGGGGTGTTATTATTTTTAAACCATTTTCTGACAAACAAGTGCTTCATTAAGCGAGTAAATGACCAACAATCAAAATGATTGTTTATTGCAGCTCAATTGTGGATATAATCTAACATTCAGTAATTCATTTATCATATTAAATCATTTCACAGGGTTCCCTTGGGGTCTTTAAAAAGTCTTGAATTTACAAATCTGCATTTAAATCTGAAAAAAGTCTTTAAAATGTATTAAATTTGATATGGCAAGTCTTGTTCGCTGTATTGTGTTTACAGTAAATGTGTCTGGAAAATGTCCAAGCTGCAAAGAAAGTAATGTTAGTGTACTCAGTTCCATGTGTTCCAACCTGACAATTCTGGTTTTTGGGTCAAAATTAGGAACCAATTATCATTAACTTTGCAACCCCGGTGAGAAATGATCACAGAAGATTCAGTTCTGAGTATATACGTACTGTTCAATCTCTGCTGATGTAGGTAAATATTTTTTTCCTAAATTCCAGGGGTCATTAATTTTTGCTAGTATGTCCATGAAACAGTTCCAAGTAATATAGGTCTTAAAAAGTCCTAAATTTTACTTGTAGAAACCTGTAGGAACCCTAGACTATACCCCTGATTCACTGGAATGAAATGTGTGAGTAAATACCTCTGTCCATACTGTCTACACCAACATAGTGTCTCATTTACAGTGAGGTTTTCCTACATTCATGAAAAGGATCTTCAGTGATGAAAGATGGAGAGTAAATAGAATCTGAAGAATCAGAAGGATGTGATGAAGACAATAGGAGCAGTGTAGATGACTCTCAGATGACTCTCTGGAGAGTATGTGTGTTAAAACACTTCACCTTATATCAGAAGAAGGGAAAGACCAGATGTAGTAAAAGAGATTTAGTGACTCAGAGGAGCTGATGCTGCAGGGAGGCAGCTGGTGGTTTATTGTCGTGCCTCAGTTGTTGTGATGACAGCCTGTCGAGTTCATACAGGAGGAGATGAGGATATTGTGTTCACTTTGAGGATTGCTATGAGAAGAGCCTTAAAACAAAGTGAAAGCAGTTTGGTTGATAGCATTGACAATTTTCAGCCGCATGTAGCAGAGAGTCAGTTGACTTCCGATAGGTTTTTGCACATATTCAAAAACCTGTTGATATCCAAGTCTTTGACAGTGTCTATGAGTAGATGCGTTTCCTCTTCTGATCAGACATGTTGGGGTGCATGGGGGCATTCCTGGGTGTTTTTTTTTTTCTTCAGGTAAGAACATGTAGCAGGTGAAACAAATGTTTTTGTGTTGGAGCTCCCTGGACTCATTTTAGGGATGTACAACAAACTAATGTACTGCCATGGTGATCTGCCACTAGACTAGACTAGACAAAGAGTTTAGGTTTGGAGAACGGACAAGGATTGGACTGGAAAAGAAACATGGGATATGTTTCTGTTTTTGTACAGTTTGTACAGTTTTCACCTTAATGTTCTGAGATGTGCAATGGAAACGGGCTCATTGACCCACTAATACTGTTAAAATGTTCATCTTTGTTACCAAAATTTGTTTCTTATTCTAAAACAAAGAAACTTTATTGTCAGAGTTGTAAGATAATTGAGCATTTCCTATTTTTATTTGGAAAATATTGTCTCAGGGAGCAGTCTGGTTGAGTTTATTTGTATTGTTCAAATAAAAATCTAAGTAATTTTTATTTTTTAACAAAAACTGATTCAAGGAAAAGCTAAAGGTATTGTTTCAATATTGATGTTTCTTTCAATAAAACTTGTAGTTGCACCACTGTTACAATGTTGTTGGGGTTGAGGGGGCCTGGAGATTTTTTGTCCTCCAAAGAAGGGCCTGAGAGAAAAAGATTGAGAACCACTGCGTTAAACAGACAAGAAGCTGTGCATTGCCAAATATAGTGAAAACTATACTAAAAAATAATAAGTTCTACTAAACTGTTGACAGTTTCAATATGTCATGTCTTGAACACTATTCATTGTCTTGTTGAAACATACAGTTTTGATGGAGCCGAGCATGTGCAGAATGGAGCACATTTGTTCAGAGAATGCAACAATACTAGGCAGAGTTCAATAACTTAAGAGTGAACCTTAATGTAATGTCTTATAAATGCAGGGAGTGTCCAAAAACGTTGTTCCACCACTGTATTCTAAATCTACTGCATGCACGTCCATAGAATAGTCCTGAAACTCGGATGGTTGAGTCGACGTCATTATATCGATAATCAGTGGCAAAAGATACTGCTAGATCACTTTTTTTGGATTAATGATAGAAACTGCCAAAGCATCTGAATTTATTGGACGACACAAACAACTGCATGTAGCACTGCATCGTTTTTACTGATTTAACTTCTATTTACCTTTTGTTGGTGATCTAGCAAACATCGCAAACTCCGTACTGCAGTACCCTCCAGCACGCTTGTTGTAGCAGTTTCTGTTTGTAGGTGGGCGTGACTGAAGTGGCAGAAGGCAGCTCGTTAACAATCGCCTCTTTGATATAGAAATTTTGGAGGGGAAATCATGTCTATAAAACACCTTGGTATTATTTGGACAGTAATTTTTTTTATAATGAATTGAAGGCAACACATTGCATTTCCACTCTACCACCCAAAAATCCATAACCACCTTACAGACACTGTGTCCGGTGAATAAAGTTGCATAAAGTTGGGCATTGCGCACGTTTTTGACATGACAGAGCCATCGATTTGGTGTCACTGCATATGCAGAATGGTTTGCAGACGCATTGGACAAATCCAATAGAAATGAACAGGAGTACTGTGAGGCAGAATTTGTGACGCTTGCTAGTGGGTCACTGGCTTTACTCTTATTAGTGAGCATATTAATAAGGAAAGTAACTGGGCAGCACATCCAAGATGTTGATCAGTTATACTAAAAAGTGACTAGTGAGGACCTCTGTTTTCTGACCTGCTGCTGATTAAATTGCATTTTTCTGGATCTTTTGAGATGAACAGTAGCATCTTGTGTTGAAGTATTTATGAAACATGCTGAGCTTTGTAAGAAGGAGAGTAGATTAATAACCCTCTTCTTTGCCTTTCCTTTTGTGTGAGAGAAGGTGGAAAACATGTCGACCTTTGGTTTGCATCCAGTTTCTATCCACCGAACAGACTGTATCTGTATTCGCTTTGGGGCTCGGACGCAGCTGGAACGCACAGCATGTGAGCGTCAGTATTTACAGAACAGCATCATTCAGCAGAGTGGATGCCCACGATGCTATGGTTCTTAATTCATCATATCCAACTACATTATTCTGCTCACGTGACCCGTATCAAATCTGGAGTGTTGTCATATTCTGATTAATGGATGTGGAATTTGAGAAAGATGGAAATAGATAATGTTTGTCATTTAATATCTGCTTGTTTTGACTCTGCGATGATGTTTCAGTTTTTAATCTTTTTAATGTCCTTCATCATTTACTATGTGAGGCAGCATTACAGCCCAGCTCATCCATATTTCCATATTGTGCTGCAGTCTGTATTAAAGTTGCATGATGGGACTGTTTTGTCTGCTTGTATGCTGTAGGTGTATTGTGTGAAAGTCTTCAGAAAAGAGGCAGAATAATAAAAAAAAAAAAACTGTCTGGTAATTTTTGCTGAGTTTGGCTCTGACGCAAAACTGAGAAAACCAAAAAACGATGGTTTGTAGATCTTTTAGTGTTTGCTGTAAATCAGTATTAAAGGCCATCTGGGATCAGTTACAGAACTTACAGCTCAATAAAACACTTTAATGTCATTTTTAATGGTGTTTAGATGTTCATTGGAGGCTTCTGGCACAAACAAACGCTGCATGTCATCAGATTCACACATTATTGTGAACAGATAATATATCCGCAGGTGTTTTTGAGCATTTTCAACCACAGTTTTTCCCTAAAAGACCAATATCAATGCCGTTTTAAAACATTTATTAACTTTTGAACTGCTAATCCTGTCCATATAGTTAAAAATGCTCGCTGAAGCAGTTTCTGAGCTTCTCTTTTGTCCCATTTGGACATTCAGAGGATCCCTAGTGAACATGGCTACTCTATTGGTTTCTAATTCTCCAAGGAAATGTACAGAGACAGTCATTTCAATGATCAAGCTTACATTTGTCATATATTGTTTACCTCACCAGTCACTTCAGGTTTTGGTTTCTGCAGCCACCACTCACTGGTGTTTTCAAATGTATCCACTCTGGGACTCGGTTTCTGAAAGTTGTGGTTTCAGTGACTGAAAACGCCACTTTGGTGTGGACAAAAAGCCTATTTGACATAAAACGTTTATGGACACGACCAACACTGTCTTCGTATGGACAGGGCCTAAGATTCACGATTCCAGATTACTTGTTGCTGTTTGTGCACAAACAAGTATTCGTGTGCAGGACTCTATTTGAGGTTAAGTGTAAGGACACAATAAAATAAATTAAGATTTAATGACAAAATGAAGACGCAAAACCATTTCAGTGATGAAAACCACAAAACCATTTACACATAGTGAAGATCATTAGTAATAAACACAGGATTATTGCAATTTTGGATACATAGCAAATATTGGACATAATATTGCATAAGGGGTGGTAGTGAGATAGTTAAGGGTTATTACGACTATTTACAGCAATAACAGAAAATTATTGCACTCGTCCATAGATACAAAATATTACCCATCATTCCATATAATATTAAACAATATAAATTCAAATTAATTAGATTAGTTTTTTTTTTTTTTTAGATTACACTAGCTTTATTGATATGCCACCAAGTCACTTAATAAAAACAGCTAATGATACAGATATAGATATTATAAACCATCTTTACATTACAATCACTAACTGCAGCATATATGGACATTAACAGCACCATACAAAAACTTATTTGACACATGATTTAATACAAAAACCTATATTCATCATGCATGAAAGTATTAAATCTGAGTGATGCTGAGCCAAAAGGCACCACCAGTCACTCTCTGAAGGATACAAATGGAGAAGCAGGTGCTTCAAATTGAAGTTTACATATATGGAGGTTTGTTAAATGCATGCAGATTTTGTTTGTTCGTGTTGGCTGAGCAGGACACAGAGTAAGTACGTTCAATAATACATAATCTGCTGTGGAAGCTGCAGTGTGAGCCTCCCTGCTCGTCCTCTTTCACCCATTCTCCACTCCCTCTGCACATCTGCAGCTGACAGCTCAGTGTGTGCATTTGTGATTTGCTCTGAGCACATGTGTGTCCTCACAAGCTGTGTGGCACTGTTCTGATCATGACGTTGCATAAATTCCTAAAAGCATTAATGTTGAAACGTTGATAAGAACCTAAGACCTGCGTTACAGCTGAGTAAAAAAAAAAAAAAAATGCTGTAAGAAAATGTATGTATGAGTAGCATGAGGATGTCACAGTTAAAGAGTTTTAAACAGTGGTGGAGAATATGCAATATGAAAGGAATAGAAATTAATAGAATAGATCTTTATTGTCACTATTACAGGAACAATGAAAATCCATTTGACTGCAAACGGTTAAAGTACAAAAAGACGATATAAAAAATATACCACAAAATACTGAAAAATATTGGTGATATACAAAAACTAGATAAAATGTCAAATGTACAAATACTGCTAAAATACAAAAAAATATACAAAAAGGTAACGTCATCCTACGGATAAAAGAAACATGCAACATATCCTATGTTTTAAAAGGAAAGTGGACTGTGTGTGTGTGTGTGTGTGTGTGTGTGTGTGTCTCAGGCATCACTGACTGCTGCAGCTTGCCATACTTGAGTATTTTTGGTGAAGAAAGAGACTAGCAAAAACGGCAAGTTGATAGGACCAATATTTTTGGAGATATTAGTAATTTTATAATACAATGTCCTTATAATCATGTTGCTATGGCCATAATGGTTGACTGGAAGGGCAGTACCACTACCAATATCAGTCCCTAGATATCGGTATTAATATATTAATTGTCATTTAAATTTTAAAGAATGATTTACTAAATCATTTTTTATGTCAGTACTTATAAAATATAGACACATCTTTTCCCAAAAGTCAGCTCTACCCAGTATAAAAACTACTACATCTACAACCCCACAAGTCAACGTGCTAGTGAGGATATTTACAGGCAATATAGGATATGTACAAGGTAAAATTAAAGCAAAAAACAAAACATGGTACATTTCCTAAAACTATATTGTGAAAAATACTCTGAGTTCTTCCTTCAGTTTAAGTAAATATAATTGGCAAAATATAGATGGGGTGTTAAAAGGTAAAGGTTGCTGTTGGCACTAAAAAAAAATTAAGCAGGTCCTCAGGCAGGAGTATGTGTGAAAGAGGGGATGTTTTATTACAGAATAAAAACAGCCCCATGTGACTCAAACAGAAGAGCTTAAGCTCAACAAGAACAAAAAAATCCATCAACTGCAGTCTCACAGCGAGCTGCAGCCTCCCTCCCTTCTCCCTCCTCAGTCTCTAACCCTTTATGCCCTCTCTTCTCTCTGTCTTTCACCTACGTGGACTGTACCACCTGATCAGGTAAGGGGAGGGGTGAGAAAAGCATTATACCAGGGCATAAATACCTAACCAGCCAAACAATGATGCAATTTGATCTCTGCTGACATACACTAAACATATGGCCACGCCTAAGCATAAATGTCCATATTCTAACAGACTATTAAAGGCTGCAGACATCACTCTATTCCATCCTCCCCTTTTACCACCAAGTCTTAAATACTCACCACCGAGCCCCCCATCATAACTCATAGCCATCTAAACTGCTCCTTGTTGGGTTGACATCCCTTTCACATCTCTGTGTCTGTGTTTTAGGTTGTTTTTTTAAAATTAATTTTACTGCTGCACCAGTAAGTATATGTATTATATTTTACTGATGTACGTTGTTAAGGTGGAGCTCATTTGATCTACTTAATACTGTTGGTGGTTCAGTCTAAAGCACAGGTGTCAAACATATGGCCCGGGGCCCAAAACTGGCCTGTTAAAGGGTACAATCTGGCCCATGGGATGAAATTTGTGAAATATGAAAATTACACTGAAAATATTAACAATCATTTTAATTTCAGTTACACATTCAGCCCATTTTGATCACAAGTGGATCAGACCAGTAAACTACTATCAGAATAACCTAGAAATAATGACAAGTGTAACATCTTGTTGTTTTAGTGTTTGTTTTTTTTTTGGGTTTCTTTTTTTTTTAAGTAAAATGGTATGAAAATGTTTACTGGGTGTACCTTGCCTTCACCCATAAGTAGCTGGGATAGGCTCCAATGACCCCTGTGACCTTAGTGAGGGTGAAGTGGGTTCAGATAATGAATGAATGTTTGCATTTATTCACTATCCTTTCACAAAAAATGGCAATAATTTGAACAAATATGAACAACATGAAATGTCTTCAAAGAAATAAGTATAATTTTAACAATATTATATATATTACTTTTACTAAATATTTTGTGTATTTGTAGATCCTACAATTGTACTTTTTCTTAAGATTTTTCAGTTTTTTCATGCTTCATGTTTAAAGGATTGTTTGTAAATGTAAACATTTTTATAATGTAATCCCCTTTTCCCCCCACATTAAAAAAAGAGAAATGTTTGGAGTTGACATTCTTTATTTATATATTATTTTGTCAGTATTTTACTGTTCCAGCCATTTCGATCATATTAGGAGGATGTGGCCTGTGAACTAAGATGTGTTTGACACCTCTGGTCTAAAGCAATACATCATATTCTGTAGGATCATCATGTATTTGTTTCAACAACTGTGCTCTGAGAAACACATATTTCTAAAAAGCAAACTCTCATTAGCTCAGAAAAACAGCCAAACAGTAAAATTAAAAATACTGATTTAATAAATTGCAAAAATACTGGTAAATGTTTTATTAGATATATTTATATGCACTTGTGGCCAAAAGTTTCAGGAATGATGGAATGGAATGTTTCAGGAATGGATTATTTGCCTCAATATAATTTATTTGTCTTTATAGTTCTTTGAAACCAGTCTAATATTTGTAATTGTTCTTCAGTGTACATCAGAGCAGTTCTTCAGTTCAAGGAAAACAGATCATTTCATTTATATGCTCCTGTTTGTACTGAACCCTTATCCATCCTAAATGTGATAGTTTTTGGAATCATAGTATAAAAGACTTATTAGGGAAATGAGGCACAATATAGACAAAGAAATGGGTGAAAGAAAACGTGTTTAAGTTCAGGACAGGCCTTTCTTTGGCTTCCAGGTAATTTTAGAGAGTTTTTAAGTTAACTTAAGATGGAGGAGAATGTGATACCGAACTCATTTGGAACAATTCAACATTTGGTTTTTCACCCCCCCCCCCCCCCAAAAAAAAAGAACAATACATTTGGAGATATGTGGTTTTCATTGGGCAACGTGGGGAGTGAAAAACTTTAAAAAGAACTAAAAATGTAAGAACTAATAATGTAAAGCGCTTTAGGTGTCTAGAAAGCGTTATTAAAAAAAAAGTAATCTAAAATTCAGACAAATGTAATGGAACTGCTCACCTACATACATACATTTGTATTGATGATTGTACTATTTAAAATACTTAGTTACATTCTGGCTTTAAACCTTTACAAATGAATTTCTTAAACGTTTTCAAGCTTGGTTTTGTTTTTATGGTCACCTGAAGTGTTCATGTCTGGAAAAGGAGACGAAAGCATAACTGGTCATAACTGGATTAAATTTTGGATTTTTACATTTACATTACATAACATTGCATTTAGCAGATGCTTTCATCCAAAGCGACGTACAAAAGAGACCATTTAGACAATACTTCCAACGTTAAAGGTACCACAGTTTATCTGGGGTTTACAGTTCTCCACCGTGGGCTTATGTGGTCACATAGGTCCATTTTCAGTTCTTTATATGTGAAAGTATGGTCCACATTAATTAACATTTGTGTTCTGTTCATTTATGTAGTGAAACAGAGCCTTGAATGACTGCTCTAATAGAGTCTTTATGATGTAAAAATGTCAACATTTAATCTCTGTCAGCTACCGCTGTTTTACACGACAGCTGTGTATAGATTCCCGCAGACACATTTCAGATTCAGTTGTCAGGAAGAGGTGAAGAAAAGACAGAAACGATAATGGTACCGTTATCACACAAGTGGAGTGTTATTTCTGCCTCATCTGAAAAGCAGAGATAAGGAGCATTCTTCAGCAACCTTCAGAGCGAACCGCCGAGTCATAATAACATATTCATTATGGCTGTAAAGATGAAAGGATCGCTGCAGCAGCCCTCACCGCTGCAGTACCCACCAGTACAACATGCAGTTTATAAATCAAACACAGTGAAGGAGAGGGTTCTTTTACATTTTACAGTCCTCGCTCTTAGCACATGAAGTGACTTTTAGTCTTGAAGTGAGTGTGTTCGATGAGCTTCACCGCACTTCAGTAACACTCGTACTCATTTCCTGCACGGTCCAATAAGAGACCAGTGTTCAAAGGTGAAAAATCAGAATTACTCCAGAGTAATCGCTAATGTTTGACTCTTAAGGCGAGATGATGGGGCGCCTTTGCGCTGTGGCTCGTTGCTCTCTGGTTCTTTTTCATTCATTCATTTTCTATACCTGCTTTATCCTCACTAGGGTCACGGGGGTCGCATGGAGCGTATCCCAGCTACTTAGGGCGAAGGCGGGGTACACCCTGGACAAGTCGCCAGTTCATCGCAGGGCTGACATATAGAGACAAACAATCACTCTCACATTCACACCTATAGGCAATTTAGATTAGCCGATTAACCTATCAATGGATGTCTTTTGGATTGTGGGAGGAAGCTCTCTGGTTCTATTGTATTCAATTTTAGCATACAGGTGCATCTCAACTAACTAGAATATCATCAAAAAGTTGATTTTATTTCAGTAATTTAATTGGAAAAAGTAGAACATATCTTTATATATCATATATTCAAGTGTTTATTCCTCTTCATTTTGATGATTATTACTTTTTGATTATTACTTACAGCTAATTAATAACTTACATTTGCTGAAAGTTGTAATCATCAGAATGTACTTGATGCACCTGTGGATAAGATCGACTGATTAAGACACTCAACAGCACATTCGGCCTTGTTATATTTCAATGCTTTGAATATCCAGTGTCCCCCAGGGATCAATAAGTATGGTCTGAAAAAGCTATCTGTTTCATCAATCTGACATGACACCCTTTATAGACTAACTATTTTCATACACATCATCCTCTAGCAGACAGTGTTTAACATCCTTCTATCTTGGCCCGAGCACTATGGTTGTTATAGTTGTATAGTAATAGTGTAAAGATTCTTACACTCATGTTTGTATTGCAGATTTAGTGTCAATTCATGTCAATATTATATCAATCTCAGAACTCAAGTAGTTCATATTTTTCTGTTAGTTCACTCGTTGGGTCTCATTCAGCAGCCCTGCATCCATCCGCCTTCCTTTCATGACTGTAATAATATTCACTTTAACATTGTATCCTCTGGAAAAGTCACTCTTTCCTTGTGTGAGTCACGTAAAAAGGTTCTATTAGAATAAAATGCATTATCTTTTGAAGAGTAGTAGCTTACGTGGTGGAAAAATAGGCCACACTTTTGGTTCTGCTTTTGTTTTTATCATTTATTTTGACCTTAATTTGATATCTGATAACTTGTCCTGCTACCGTTAGCATTTTAGAATTGTGTAACTGCTGATGCCAACCATTTCAGTTCTACCTTCAACTTTTATTTTTAATTTTTAGAATTTTTTTCTACTTTACACTTTTCAGTTTCTCTAGTTTTTATTTTTTGCTCACGCATTACTTTCCAACTTAAATTCTGCTAAAGTCAGCGACGTGTCAACTAAATTTAGGTGTATTTCAGCGACAGTTGAGCTGCATTCCATCAAAGTTTCAGCCATCACACACAATCTCAGCAGAGATCGCAATTCATCTAGCGTCATTTTATAATTCATTCATCTGTCCCATTTTCATTCTGCTCTGTCCCAGTTTCTCCCTGCAGATTTGTTAGTTTTCAGTTCCTCTAATCTGCAGCTTTTGTCCTGGTCTGTTCATTCAGAAACTGGCGGTGTTGAAGGACGGCTTCCAGCTGGACTCGGGCTCACAGCAGGAACTGTGGGGTAGCAGTCCGTCGCTCGCTAACTCGGAGCTGTCCATCCCACGGCTCTACTCTGACGCCGGTTCGCAGACTGACATCCCCGCTGAGGTGAGTCTCACCCATACAGGTTGACGGTTTGACCTTTTAATTTCAAATGAGGGGAGCAGCAGCTGTGGGAAAGGCCACACTGGTTGAATCAGGACAGATTTGTATCAGAGTCAAACCAAAGCCCCGACGATAAAATGACAGATCATCAATATCAATCAGGGTGCCCGAAATCCTTGAAAATGCTTGGATTTTAGTGTTGTGTTTTCAAGGTCTCGAAAGCACTTGATTTTCAGTTGAAGTGCTTAAAAGTGCTCACAATTCTAACCATGGTGTGATTTATATATTTATTTTTGATATTTACTCTGCCAGGTTCGATTTCAAGCCAAAGCTACTTACAGAGAGGTGATACATTTTTGAGAAATAAAACTTTATGTCATAAAAGAAAATTCGCCTCTGCTCTCAGGTTGACTCCGGGTACATTTTTTGTCTTGATCTTTGACTTGGTGCAAGTGGACCTGAAGAACACCAAGTGGCTTCCCCTTTTTTTGGATAAAACCTTGTGTTCTCCTTAAATTTCTAAACTTTTTGCTTTTATGAAACATAATTTTAGATGTTGGATATTATAGATATTTAGATGCTAGATATTATAGCATAATACAATGTACATGATTGTGATTAAAAAGTAAAAGCAAAAAAAAGAAGAAACTATATAATTAAATATTTGATAGTTTGAATAAGTACAATAAATGCCTAAAAGCAGTGTGCACAGGAACGCAGGAAAACGGCTACAGCAAAAAAACAAGACAAAAAACACAACTGTAACATCATCCAGAAAGAGAAATCAGCATGCCATCAGCCACATTCAGGCACCTTTATAACCAAATGATTAAACCCACACTAACCCTAAACATGCTGTGCTTTTCACAGCTGTGTTTGACTGAATAAACAGGGCTTTATTAATGCACTGAATGCAGCTTTTCCACATAAATTATCTAAAATCAACATGATGTTCAAATTCAGAGAAATGTTTCATTTATAAACTTTAAACCTTCCCCTGCCTTCCACATTCACATCCTGTAGATGAAGGCAGCGGAATACACAAGGGTTGAGACCAAACTTTTTATTTCCTTAATTCAGGGGTGTCAAACATACGGCCCTCAAAACCATTCAGTCTGACCCATGGGATGAATTTGCCTTGTGCAAAACATTACACAGAAGACATTAACATTCAAGGGTGTCGTTGAGTCCTGAGAAGTTGTTTTGATCATAAAGTTAAATGCACAACTAGGGATGGGTACCAAATTCGGTACTTTTATTCGTACCGATGGAATTCTGTCTGTACCACCAATATTGATTCACGTAAAGTCAAACGGTACCACATTTTTACCTCCGCCAAGGAGGTTATGTTTTTGCCGGCATTTGTCTGTCTGTTAACAAGATAACTCACAAAGTAATGGATGGATTTTCATGAAATTTTCACAGATTGTCAGAAATGGGGTATCCTACAGATGATTAGATTTTGGTGGTGAT
>JAQQZY010000007.1:34414819-34428789 GCA_030068375.1 Ostorhinchus rueppellii
TTTCTTTCTTTCTTTCTTTCTTTCTTTCTTTCTTTCTTTCTTTCTTTCTTTCTTTCTTTCTTTCTCTCTTTCTTTCTCTCTTTCTTTCTGTCTGTCTGTCTGTCTGTCTGTCTCTGTCTGTCTTTCTGTCTGTCTTTCTTTCTTTCTTTCTTTCTTTCTTTCTTAGGGGGGCAGTGTATATTATGAACATCTACAAATATTCCAGCTGTAAATATGCCAGATTGTGGCAACAGCGCTAATTTCCATCTGTAGACCCTCAATGTTCAACGTAGACCATTAATATTTTAATTATTTCATTTAGTTTATTTGTCTCAAACTTTGAAGTAAAAAAAATAAAAGAAGTAAAAAAAAAACAATAAGAGCAAGAAGTCAGTTACATGTGCACCCATCATTTGTCATTCATTACAGAAAAAAGTAACGAAATACAATAAATTTAACATAACATAAATATACATATGAATCAACTTATAAACACAGTTTGAGAAGGGACAGAGAGAAGCAATGGCTTATCTAGTCCTGTCCCTTCCTTACTTGTAGTGTCAAGATTCATGACCAAATATAATTCCTTCTTCGGCTATCAATCCCATGTTTTACTGCAGAACTTGAAACACCACTATCATTGTATTATTGATTTGGTTGGTTTAAATTGATTTGCTTTTAACAACGGGAGAACATTAATATATAGCCGATTTCTGTTCAGGTTATTGTAGGTTCAGTCTTCCAATGTAACTTGAATTCTCATGAGGCCCCTTGGGAAAAAAAAAAAGTGTCTACTATACTATACTGTCTATATTGAAATGTCTGACTTTCTTCTATTTATTGTTGCTGTTGGGTGGAAGCCTCTTATGCCCAAGATGGTTATCTAAATAAGTGAATGAAGTTAAGAAATGTAGTCACAAGCTGTTTTCAACACTTTTCATTAGTTAAATATTTCTAAACCATCAGGCCAATTTGAAAACTGACCAAAAGAATCATTTTATGGCAAAAAACAAAAAAGACCAAAAATGGACTTGAATGAGGTTTCAGCCCAACAGTGACTATATATACAAAATAGTGGATATGATCTAAGGCTCTGCAGTGTTTGACATTCCATTTGGCCCTCCTCAGACTGTCTTCAGTCCACTTTCACTGAATTTGCTTTTTAAAGCTGTGTACTTTTTTTTTTTTTTTTTTTAAATTTTGAACCTTTAGCTGCGCCCTATTTGACACCTGAAATCTTGAAGCAAATCCAGACACTTAAGGGTTTTATAGTTTGAAATAAATCACCTTTTTTAGACAAGGAATTACCACTGCATCAGCCAGATTTTTCTGTGAACATTGGAAAGGAGACTTTTGTGTCTGTTTGTCTTTTTTTAATTCCAACCTCTTTACCTTACAACCCCCCCCCCTCTTCAGGATCGCGACCATTGAGGTACAGATCGCCAAACTGGACAGCGAGGCCTGGCCGGGGCTGCTGGACCCCGAGCGGGACCGCCTCATCCTCATTAACGAGAAAGAGGAGCTGCTGAAGGAGCTGCAGTACGTCCGCCCACGACAGCGCCTGGAGCCCAATGATGCAGAGAAGCTGGAGTCTGAGAAGAAACGACTGGAGCGAGACCTGCAAGCTGCCCGAGACAACCAGAGCAAGGCTCTGACGGAGAGGTGAGGGTGGGCACAGGGTGGACATAAAAAAGTTATTGTTGTTAACCAGCAGTTTGTCAAAGTTAAATGTGCAAAGTTTGTTCATTTCTGAAGTTGAGCTATTGTACACCAGATCCCTGCTTTACTGAAGTCCATTTCACTGTGTGGATGTGAGTCCTAGCTGGACGTCATCACATGGTCTGGACATTGTATATCCAGAATATGATGGATATGTAATTTTGTGTAAAATCAGTCAACAGTTCATAGTAAATGGTCACTTGGCCTATTCTTTACCTTCTATCTAGAACCAAATATTACATTATACATGAAACAAAATATAGATATGTTTATACTTTTTTTTTTAGTATTTGAGTATGTTTTTGTTTCTTATCTGTAGTGTGTCTGTCCAAGGGGTAAAAGGGTTTGACGAATAATTTTCTAACATCACAACATTATGTGATGATAGAAAAAAGGTGTTAAATCCATGATCAGCACTGATGCCTTCAAGTTTAAACATAATAGATTTAAAATGCCTTAAGTATAAGTTGTTGAAGTTGTTGTTTTTTAATGGAGGATTATTTACATAAACTGACAAGAACAGCGGGACCTCCTCTCCTCTCCTCCCCTCTCCTCTCCTCTCCATTTAATTTTCTGACTCTCTGAAATGTCACTTTCACCTCCTTCTCACCCTCTCCTACCCTACCCTACCCTTCAGAAAACTAGATCGACCGCCGTCTCCTCCTCTCCTCTCCTCCTCTCCTCTCCTCCTCTCCTCTCCTCACCTCCTCCCTCCCTTTTTCTCTCTAACAGGACTCTTGTTGTTCGGTGTTCAGGTCAGACTCTACCTGAGCTCAGTCTCTCTTTGTCTCGTCTCCTTTTCCCGTAACTTGAGATTGTGCAGAGCCCGTTCACAAAAGGAACCTCGTTTAGTCCACCTACGCACACGTACACAGCCGCATATTGTTCAAGCACAACACACGATGTCAAGACAGACACCAACACAAGAAATATGCACACTCACATTTAGTCAGTGTCTGAAAATGCCACTTTGATTAAGAGGTTTTGCAGAGAGATAGACAAAAAAAAAAATTCATTCATGTTTGGACGCTTTAAAGGCCAGATACTCTCGCAGAAGTGTTGGAAGTTAATTCACTAGTGTCCAGAAAGGATGACAGACATGTAGGTTTTTCATCCTTGAATTGTGCAACAGAACTAAAGCTGCATTTGGACCAAAACACAGCCATTTAATTCTGGAGGAGTCACTAAACTGGATCATTCTGTGTTTGGTTAGTCAAGTACACTGTTGTCCATGAAGTAAGAAGAATTTTCACCTTTGACCCAGAGCAGTGATTACATACTGAGTCCCAGTTACACTTTATCAGCAGTAAACATCATTTAACCCATTTACAGTCACACCAATGCTCCCATCACTATCTGATATCTGGAGTTATCACTCACTCACTCACTCACTCACTCACTCACTCACTCACTCACTCACTCACTCACTCACTCACTCACACACACACACACACACACACACACACACACTCACAATTTTGTTGTTGGGGGGCGTCAGGAAGTTAATGATGAGGTGGGCTTTATACTTAAGCAATATAACCCACCACGTCCTCTATAAACAAGTGTTACTTACAGAATAACACCCATCTGTGGTAAATATTTGCTGCAGTGGGGACCAGGGGGCTTATGGTGACAATAGTGGGTGTTTGTTCAGAAAAGGTTTGACAAACACCGATGTAAACGGCATAATCAGACATGTTTTTTTTTTTTTAGATAACAGCAGTAATCTGATTATGAGAAATTGGATTATTCATGCACGTATACCTGTTAATCTGATATATTCCTTTCTTTTACATCTTTGCATGTGTAAAAACAGATAAATCGTACATTTGGTTATGATCTGTCTGAGAGGAAAGGATCACAGTATGAGAAAATGTGACTCCAGTGTCCTCCACCTCTCAAGAACTACCAGTAACAGAAACAGTGACCCTTAAATGGTTTATTTATGAATGAATGAATTTTTTTTTTTTTTTATTTCGGTTGTGTACAAAGCACATGCATAGAACATACACTTAGCACAATTGGTAACCGAAAAAGGAAGACACTGAAGCCAGAGACTTATTTCTGCTTCTCCTACTCTCATCTTTTCAGTTACTGTCCCTGAAGTTGCAGCAAATAAAACATTAACACAAATTAGTCTACGTTCAGTTTCTTAAATCATGTAGAGATTATTTTACTTTAGGAGCCCTTGAGAATTTCTCAAAGTAAAGCTTTTTTTTTTTTTTTAAAACTCGACAATGAGCTGCACAATTTAAATTCATCCTTCAGTTGATTGCACAATTTGATATCTATAACAGAAACACAGCAATATTTAACATTTGTTCTTACTTTACATGTTTCAAACACAAACTACACTCTTAAATTATAGTTCCCTTCTCTTAACTTAAAAAAATTTAGATTACAAACAGAAAGACTTTTGTTCTTGGCACAAAAAGAATTTCTGTTGTTTTTAAATATACAATATCAGGAAATTTTAATATATCAGGTCCTACAAAAATTGATTACTTGATTAATTTACCACTTCATGCTGATTTAAAGTAAAAATAAGAAAGACAAACTAAAGTTGCTCAATCTCCTCAAAGTAAATGAACAAAACTGGCACAACCTCCAAGCAAACAACCCTATGGAAACCTTTATATTTACATCAACATACACACAAACAGATGGAAGCAAAGGAGAGAGATAAGACATGCAAAAACACAAGTTTACTGCACAATACATTACATAAGAAATGTTTGCATGACCTCAGGATCGTAAAACTGGGCGGGATGAAGCTGCTTTTACCTGCACTTTTATTTTGTGTCAGCTCAGGTTGCGAGTTTTTTTTTTTAATCTCACATTTTATTTAGTTTTTATGTTTGTTTTGTTTTTAAGTTTTCACTGACAGTTTTATCTTTAGTTTAGAAGACCTAAATACTAAACAAAAGGGGAAAAGTGTGAGTCAAGCAGAATCTGTATATTATAGCACAGTCCAAGATGCTTAATGCACAAAATAAGTTGGAAAAAAAAAAAGATGTTTTGAGTGTTCTGTGATTGTGTAACAGGAACAAAAAGCAGGAAGAAGTGAGCAGTTATTTATACTCATTCTGATGTGTTTCCCAGCTGTTATCTACTCCAACGGTCACAGGTACAAGACCTATTTAAGTCTGGCTTTAACCCTGGAGTCAAGTGTTAACCCTGAGAAAGCCCTCACTTTACTCTAACGATGGATGAATATACACCCACACACACTAAGGGCAGCTGTTTGTAACCTGATCAAAGGCTTCCCCTCTCTGGCCTGTTTCCACTCAAACTGTGGATCATATTAACTGCTCTTAATGGACCGGTTTCCTCCAAACAAAGCTCATACAAACCGATGACACCACTGTCACATGAAGACAAAGAAGCTGCTCACAATACCCGAACACATCACTGCCATCGTGTCGAATTTGTCAGCCTCAAGTCTGGTTTCAATTGATGACAACCCAGCCGTTTAAAGATAAAAAAAATAAAAAAAATAAATCATGCATCAAGGGGGATGGCTGTGGCTCAGTTGGTAGAGCAGGTTGTCCAGTGACCAAAGGGATGGTGGTTCAAATCTGACTCTGGCTGTCCACACGTCAAAGTGTCCTTGAGCAAGACACTGAACCCTAAATTGCTCCCAGTAGGCCTGGCAGCACCTTGCATGGCAGCAGCCGCCTACTGGTGTACAAGTGTGTGTGTGTGAATGAGTGAATGTGAGGCTTTGTAAAGCGCTTTGAGAGCACCATGAAGGTGTGGAAAATGCGCTATATAAGTGTAGTCCATTTACCATCAGAATCAGATGTGTTGTTTTTCAGGAGCAGGTAATGGATCATAAAGAATTTGCTTTGTGGATTTATGTACTTTATTTTTTCATTGCAGGTTGCGGCTTCATTGCAAGAGGAACAAGCTGGTCAGAGAGCTTGAGGAGATGGTTCGTCTGGCCACCTCATTACACACTCAGCTTAAAAGGTGAGGGTTCAGCCGCTCCGAATGTTTTTGTAAAAAGGTAACTCGCTTTACTATCTCCATAGGGAAATTTGACCAGTAATAATACACACACACAGTACCTAGGATTAGCTCACATTAGGAGCAGTGAGCTGACACTGAAGGTCCTCTGGGATCAACTCCAGCGTAGACAGTAAATGTACCGGAGGGCCCAGAGGAAATCTACCTGGCATGGAGAGGGAACAGGAACTCCAGTCTGACCAAGAACCAAACCCGGAACCTTCACACTGTAAGGCAGAAGGGCAAGGGCAAACTCAGATTCATGTTCAGGAGCCATGTACAGTCCAATTTAATCTGAAGCAGCCCGAACCAGTCAAATAATACCATAATAACCTGTCTACAGTCTCAGGAAAAAATTATTAGACCATCAAATGTCAAAAAACAGTGGTTATGCAATCAAGTACTAACTTCTGTGTGGATCATGTGACTAAAACAGACAGAAAAGAAAACAAGGAATGCTCAAAAGCACTGTTTTTGGCGGTACAGTGACATAGATATTGATTATTATATTATTGATATTTGGTTATTATGAAGAAAACATGGAAAATGGATAGATAGTCAGACACAGAGGGAGAGGGAGAGGTAAGGTACGTCCCAGTACTTACGGAGAACTCTTATCAACAGTTCAATGTGTTCATTGTCGTTAAGATAATAATTATTTTTTGTTTAAGGATAGTGTGTAGATGTAAGATTTTTAGTAGGTCGTTTTACATTTGTCACATTAATACGCAAAAATCAGAAACATTTGGAGCGGTCATCATTTAAAGATTATGCTATTTTTTAGCATTTGACGTCCTTGACTGTTCATATCATCAGTATAATTTTTGCATCATCCATGGGCTGGACTGAACCCTTTGGTGGGCTGTATGTGTGACCACTACACCCGTTCCGCCCAGTTTATACTTTCTTACAAAAAGTTTCTCCTTTCTGCTTTTCCCTTCAGGGGTCACCACAGCCAATCAGTCACCTCCATCTAACCCTGTCTTCTGCATCCTCTTCTCTCACACCAGCTCCCTTCATGTCCTCTTTCACTCCATCCATAAACCTCCTCTTTGGTCTTCCTCTAGGCCTCCTGCCTGGCAGTTCCAAACTCAGCACCCTTCTACCAATATATTCACTGTCTCTCCTCTGGACATGTCCGAACCATCTCAGTCTGGCCTCTCTGACTTTATCTCCAAAACCTCTAACATGTGGTGTCCCTCTAATGTACTCATTCTTGATCATATCCATCCTGGTCACTCCCAAAGAGAACCTCAGCGTCTTCGTCTGTGCTACCTCCAGCTCTGCCTCCTGTCTTTTCCTGTCTCTAGACCAAACAACATCACTGGTCTCACCACAGTTTTGCACACTTTCTTATAAACAAGAAAGTATAAAAGATACTGTCACATTCACTGAATACCTTTGAGTTGTGGACTAAACACATTTGACATTATCATGTTCATGTCATTTTTCACCAATTTAGTCACTGATAAGAAGAGAAGATAGCTCACGGATGAATTAGTTTCAGTTTTATAAACATCCGACAGGTTCCCTCCTAGTTTTCTCTGATTTCAGGGAGCTTGTTTTTGAACTTGCTAAGTCATACAGAGATGAAATAAAAATTAAATCCTGACCTTCCTCTGAGTATTTAACTCCTCTCTTTTCTTCATCCTTTGTTGACATTTTCTTTTCCTCCTGTTTCCTCATCATCTCCCTGGGTTTCCTCCAACACAAACTCCAGACGCCGTACGAGGAAAATACTCTAATTGACATGTGGCGTCTCGTTAGTATAAACCCCATGGGGATTTCTGTCCGTCGGGGAGATGTTTCATTCTCATCATGGAAGAGGATGGACAGAATTAATGAGCTGTGGGAAGAGAACAAACGCACAGAACTGGCATAGCTCTTCATACATGTGATATTTTCTGCATTATGAACATTGAACCTAAAACTGAGATCCAGTTTGTATCAAACAGTGATACTTTGAGCAACTGTGAAAGATGTTCAGCTCTTGCAGCGGCCTTGCATCATCTCATGAAAATGTTCGGCCGTTCTCGAGGTCGCTGTCAAATTTGCTGCCTCAGAGTGGAAAATGAGATTTCTTGAGGAAATTATGGCTTAAATCAAAAAGATAAGAAGAGCAGTGTGTTTTTAATCTTTGCAAATATTTAGTCATTAAAGGTTAAATACTCAAACTGTGCCGAATCTCTCTTCCTCCCCTTCACTTCACTTCAAAGTGCTGCCGTCTTAAACTGCCTGCTTTGAATCAACTTAATGAGCGTTTTTCCTCGTCTGTTTCTCCATGACCCTGTAGGAGCAAAGTGTTAAATGAAAGTAACAACACAAAATAGCAGAACTGCATTGGTTCTTGTGCAAATTTAACCTCTCAGGATTCACCGTCTGCATTGACATGCAAACAATATTCTGGGTTTTAGCTAAGCTGTTTACATTGTCAATGCAAATGAATGCTTTGCTAATGTTCTGTTTTAATTGCAGCTTTTGCGTACTCTGGAGCCACACACTGACTATTTTCAAATACATCAGTGGTTCCCAAACTTTTTTGGCTTGTGATCCCATTTTAACACACAAATTTCTGCTGACCCCTCTTAGAGGTATCATAGTGGGGCCAGGCGGGCAAAGAAATCTTTCCATTCTCTGTTCGGTCCAGTTTTCTGACTGTGTCTGGGCAGGTTGAAGCATAGTAACACATGCACCCATGTGATTGGGTCAGTCAAGGTTTCAAATATTATATCCTACATTTTATTTCAACTTGATTTTTATTTGGAAAAATGTGTGGTGTTTTAATTCTAATGAAATGTATATTGAACCATTAAAAAATGTTTTCTGTTAGTAATTTTTAAACATTTTTTTTATCAATTACTAGAAATTTAAGGTATGTTATTTTGTGTCAGACGTTATTGTTGCTTCCTATGTGAATTTGGAACTATATTGGATATATGAAAAGAGGTTGAAGGCAGATGGATTTTATCACTGCTTTTTGTTTAATTCACAAATCGTGTAGATACTCATAAAGGCTCTGTGTAATTCAAAGTTTGTTTGTCTTGAGTTAAAAAAACAAACAAAGAAACAAAGTGACTTTTTCACAGAAATGTATCATTAACTGAACATAAACATTAAACATTAAGGACATAAACATTAACTGAACGTCCAAATGGGTCATATCTGATGAAAATGAAAAGATGACAGACTGAGTTTACATGAGTTTAATTGTGATTCTTCTATCCACCAGCCTCTCCGCCAGCACCCTGTCCTGTTCGTCCGGCAGCAGTCGAGGCTCTTTGACGTCGAGTCGCGGCTCATTGGCCACCACCTCCAGCCTGGGATCCACCTCCTCCCTCAGCTTCACAGACATTTACCTGGAGCAGCCGGAACTGGCCGACCCGGACTTCCAGAACAAACTGGACAGCCTTCTGCAGGAGGGCAGTCAGGGAGGCTACCGGCCCTCCAGCTCCATCACCACCATCCATGAGCACGAGGTGGTGACGGGCTGCGGAGGAAGGGACACCGGCCGACCCGAGGCCAAAACGGGAGACACGGGAGAAGTAGGAGCTGCTGTAGGAGGAGGAGGGGGAGGAGGAGGAGGAGGAGTGGAGGCTGGGTCATCCAGGATCCAGGCCCTCAGACTGTCAGAAACTCCCCACTCTATGAGCTCTTTGTCCCCACGGTCCTCCCTCTCCTCCCTGTCCCCTCCATGCTCGCCACTCGTCACAGACGCCACTTTCCTGTCTGGAGATGCTTTCGCAGGTCAGACGGGGCCCAGTGGCTTAGGGCTTGACCTGGAGCTACAAAGCAGACTAGCAGAGCTGGAGCTTGGCCTGGACTCTCAGGAGCAGAGACAGGAGGAGCATGGAGGTCCAGCAGGACTAGAGGGGAAGCAGAACCACAGCAGTACCCTGAATGAAGAGGTCAAAGGTGAGTAGCAAACGGCTCTTTTGCTTTCATTATACTTCCCTCACCCAGATATATATTCACGGAAAAAATGATTAGACCATCAAAAGACATCAAAAACAATAGTTATGCAATCAAGTACTAACTCCTGTGTGCATCATGTGACTAAAACAGAAAAGAAAACATGCAGTGCCTAAATTTTTCAATTTCAATTTTTGGATTTTTTTCCCCTGAATGTTTGAACATGTCAACTTACAATTTTTGTCCAACTGATTTCCCAGACATCATTCACCCAACTCTTTTCAAATTTTGCTGTTTTTTTTTTTTTGGCTTTCTTTCAATTTTTGCTTTTATTTTATTTTATTTATTTTATAATTTATTTATTTTTTAATCTTCAAAAAGGTTGAAAGTCAAGCCTCAAAATTACTCCCTGGGTTGGTAGGGTATCAGTGAACAGGAGGGGCCAACTGTGCGACCAGGCAGGGGTACTGGTGAACTCTGCTTACGTTTTCTTTTCACTTGTTCCTTCTAAATGTAGGACGATCAAAACAGGAGATGCAAAGATTAGAGGTGATTATTAATTTACAAATAATTAACAGATTACCCATGTAATCTGTAACTAATACTGTAGCAAGTTCTTAGTTTGTAGCTTCAACTACTTCTTCGTCTTTAGTGTTTATATGACGATGGTAATTGAGAATAGCCTGCAGCAAGGACGCTAAAGGATGGACTCGACCTGTGGGTGATTGAAAAGGTCACACAGAACTTTTATTAAAGGCCATGAGCTCGTGTTAACATCATAATGTCAGGTGAACTTTGACAGGCCTTCTCTGAATATTAAATTCCTGTCATGCTTCCCGGTTGTTGATGATGAATGGCTCGCAGCTTCTGCAGGTGAATAAAAAAAAATATAACACAGGCGTGAATCAATACTTTATCTGTACTGGAGTCATGCAGTGAAATCTCTACACCGGAGTCAGAGGCTGCAGAATGTGAATATGAAAAATTCAAGCTGAACAGCTGCTTTTATTCATGTGTTTCAGTGTTTTTGTCTGAGGGAAAAAAAGCTTCATAATAAAATCTTAACAGCAAATCTTTGAAAATACATCATGATATACCTTAAAAACTCAGCAGGTTATGATAAACACACTGCATTGTAAAAACATACAATATGTGTTCATGTTGACAGTAAATCATTGTTTAATGTGTGTTTTATTAGTTCACTGTCTGACAGGCCGTGAGCTATTATGAAGGCGCAGTCATCACCTTTGTCGTCTTCTCATTGTCTTTGTTTGGAATTTCTTCAAACATCTTCTCTGATGAAACTAATGCTTGGATTCATTTAAAATTTTCTACATACAGTAGCTTCCTTGGGTCAATGTTTAGAAGGTTTGTTCACAGTTTTGAGAAATTTAGATTTTTGAATTTTTTAACGAGTAAAAATGTGCCTTCCCTTATGATGGTCCGTATTTTGATGTTTACAAATATATGAATATATTTACTATTGAGCACTGATAGGAAGTCATATATGGACTTTGTTTTAATTAGTTTAGTTCTACTCCAGTGAAAGTACCACCCACTTCTTTTGGGTGATTGATCTCCTGCATCAACACCACAGGACTCTTAACATAGCAGCAGAACCTGACAACCCTGCAAATGTAACTTGTTATTGATTCTTGAATGCCGGTGAGCTACACGGCCACTGGTCCTGTTTTGTTTTATTTGACAATCAAGCCAGAAAATATTCAGCTCACTCAAGAGATGGATCTTTTCTCCAAATCCTTTTATTTAAGGAACATTTTCCTTTAAAAAACTGAAAGAATAATAGATACGATTATTGTTTGACTCAATATTTCTCTACCTTTTTTGAGCAAACAGGCCTTTCAGGTATCAAGACCACCCCCTGAAAAATTTTGTCTGGTGGGGCAGTTATAGCAGGGAGTGGGGGGGTTGGCACGAGAGATTTTACTGGAGAGAAAAAGCAACATACCATATTGCAGAGGACCGGGGGGGCGCATAATATATACATTTATTTTGACCTTGGAAACAGTACTTTTATGACTATATCAGCTAACATAACTTTTTGTCAAAGTAATACTTCTGGTTATTAAAGCCACAGTGAGCGTATCCTCCTCAAAGCAATAACACGTTGGTTCACAGCGGCAGTAAAAGTATGTTTTATGTCAGCGGAGGACGACTGGAGAATAAGGACCGATGATAATAATCAGAAAGAATACTGTGAGGATGGTAATAATAATGAATTATCTGTAGTTAAATGAGCAGCAGTGAGAAAGAGTGAGGAGAGGGAGAGGAGGCGATACGGAGGGAAGTGCGAGATGACGGTGATGTAACTCCCTCATCTCTGTTACACTAGACGGCGTAGAAAACACTCTGACTTTATTGGAAAGCAGGACACCAGGAATGTTCGTTCTGGCCGTGTGTGTGTGAGACCAGCAATTTAATAGTGTGTGTGAAACCTGATTGCTGATGGGAGCAGCGAGGAGGTGAAGGTGAGGAGGGTGTTGGATTACAGACGCATCGACTCTCCTGATTGAACGTCATTCGAGGGGGATTTGGCGTTTTCATTTTCCCCTACATTCTTTGTCCAAGGTGTCAGAGTTTGTTAATTTAATTTAGGTAAGTGTATTTGATTAACTGATTAGTTGATTGTTAAAACATGAATCTGTTGCTGTTTTGATTCATTGTTCTAATGATCTTTTAAGCAAAACTGACATTTTACACTTTGCAGCTTTTAAGAAGCGACACTTTAGTTATGTTCTTTAATAAATTTTCCAAAAGTGGAACAGATTTGGTGTTTTCATTGTTATTCTATTTGAAAGATTTTCAGAGGATGAAAATAATCATCAGGTGCATCATTTTATTTTTTTAAAATTGAGGACTTTTACTACTTTTTGGACAGAAGAATTTTGGCTCTGATTTAATTAAGTACCAAAAATAGTGAATAATCAAAATGTTCATTTAATACTGATAGAAATAAGGAGTCACTGCCTTAAAAATGTGCAAAAGAAATGAGGTCAGGTGAAGTTATCGCTATTAAATGAGACTTTTCTGCTGCCTGTACAGCTCAATGGGCTAAAGCAGCATCTGGTTTCGTGTTCACTCTCCATCTCCAGCTCCTGCGCCATGAACCATGTCATCACAGTCCAGTTTTGATGTTTGCGTCCTTTGTCAGTTCTATATTTTAGAGCTTTTTTACGATGAACTGACACGCTCGTCTTTTCACATTTTCCTGCTCTTTTACTTGAATATGATCTGTCTCAGAGGCACCACAGTGTCCATATTACCCATGAAATGTCTGATATTTAGCCGCCGCGTCAAATATCAGCGCTGACGCCACAGACTGCTTTGATGGAGCTTTAGTGGGTTTGCTCGGCTGTGGGGCAGCTGACTCCCACCATGACAGGGTTTATAGTTCAGTGTAATACAGATGATTGGCAACCAGGTCATAATAGTAATAGGACCTGCAGCCTTTGGCGTGTAGAAGGTCTGTCCAGTTGGAGCAGTGCTTTTGACCCCGCCTTCCTCAACCCTACAGTCTGTGGGTTGTGGGTGAACTGTGAACAAGGGCGATGTCATTGTTCTTTTTGTGGTTTCCTATGTTCCTACTCTTTACGCATTTGCTTCATCTCTTACTTTAGACTCAACCCCCCAGCTGAGAGGGACGGGGGCAGGGTCTAAGAAGATGGGCGTGACCTCAGCGGTGTCGGACGAGTCAGTGGCTGGCGACAGTGGCGTGTACGAGCCATCGGAGCGCAGGTAGGAAGCGTTAAACTGCAAACATTAAAACAAGTGATGTCGAATTTCACATTAATTTTTACTTCAGGGGACACATACAGCCCAATTGGATGGGGGCAGTAAAATAATAACAAAAATAACCTATAAATAAAAACTCCAAATTTTTGTCAATTTTGTGCAATTTACTAATATCCCTCAGCTTCTCATTGATGCACATGCATTGCAACTTATAGATCACAGTGGATCTAAAAAGGCATAAAATATTTAATAACAAGCATTGTATTAAAATTGCACTTATTTCTCTTATGATATTTCAAGTTCATAGTTGTTTAGGCAGTTCCCCTTTTTTAAAGATAGTTTGTAAATGTAAAAATTATCATCCTTCAAGTTGACTTTTGTCACACTAAAACAAAAAAAGAGAAAAATTTGGAGTTGTCATTTCATCCACTTGAGATTAAATTAGACTCTTTGTGGCACTTGAACTAAAATTAATTTGACACCATTATCTGTTCATATCTTTGGTTCAATTTTAGCACGTTGCAAATAGAGCTGCAACTATCGAGTATTTTTGGAATCGGGTATTCTGTCGATTATTTCTACGATTAATCGAGTACTCTAAT
>JAQQZY010000007.1:34454467-34468565 GCA_030068375.1 Ostorhinchus rueppellii
ATCAAACCCATTCTCTCATTAATTGTCAGAATTTCACATTTTGGCCTCAGACTGTGTCTTAGAAACTACAACCAACTCGGACTTTGGACTTCATTTTTCTTTATTTATGACTCACATTTGGTAAAGTTGAACTACTATTTGACTTGTAGACCAGTGGAACCGACCGCTCTGCGTTTTCCCCAAATCTGCAGTTATTTCCAACCAAAAAGTCCAGAAATGTCTAAAACTATTAAAAAAAAAAAAAAAAAAGTACACAGTAAAACAAAGTCATCTGAAACCCCGCCCTCCTCACACCGATGAACACATGAATGAATCACAGACGCGCTGAGGTTACGGGCTGCAGCTGCACTGTCCTCATTTATTTTCCGGCTGGGTCACCATGTTCTCAGACGCACTCCGGACGTCTTTCAAGTTTATTTTCTTTCCATTTCCAGTCCACAGAAGAGTGTGACTGGTTTTAAAAGCACAGTCCGTGTCATTCCTGACGTTAGTTTTTTTTAATTTTTTAAGCTGTAAATCGGTGTCTGACATTTTGTTTTTTTTAATAGGCTGATTTTGTGTGATTAAAACCCAACAGAGACTTAAATTCAACCTTTTTTTTTTTTATTCTAATATCACATCGTCTGTTTTCGTTCCACAAGTCGCCACTGAAAATGCTTTAAACCCCTGGAAATACATCGCTCAGGTAGCAGCATAAACACTTTGCACAAACGTCTGTAATAATAATAAAAATAATAAATGTCCCACAATTGCATCATATTGGAATAATGCTCCAGCTCTACCACCATTCATCAGAAAACCCAGAAACCATGTGAAATGATTTAGAAGTGAGTCAGACTTTCATCGAACTTGCCTGAGTCACATGATCACACACACACACCAGTGTAAACAGTGCACCGGCCCCTCCCTCCCTGTGTGCAGCATTACATTACTGACACAGTGACACACATCAGCACAAACACAGGTGCTTCCATTTACACAGTACTGGGTAAAGGTGTTCTATTATTATTATGATGTGAGTGGATCCGCCTGTGCTGCAGTTCAGCTCCACCTGCACGAGCGTGAGGGGCTTATTTTCTGCTTCATTCACCACTTTGTGTTTCTCAAAGTCAAGGACGCTGCCTTCGGTTACTTAGAAACCGAACCAGACTCTTTACTGTCACTCGGAGAGCTCGTAGTGGGCATGTGCAGGCGCTTACAGAGGGTGAAATAATATGTGTTCAGATGATTGATTGATGTATTTATTTTGAATATGAATGTCAAAATTGAAAAATAATAAACATTTATAAACAAAATTTAACATAAGACATAACACATATATGAAAAGGAGTGAGAAGAAGTATAACTTATAAGCTCCCACCCCTTCTCCTTAAATAATTAACAATAATAATAACCTTCCTAGTCTAAACGTATTTATACTCTCATGCCTGATACTTACTGTTAAATAATTTTGTTTCAGGCTTTATATTATCTTAACAAATGTAATACAATTTACATAAACACACAGTAGAATAAGACATATGTGTCTGTATACATACTCACATGCACACAGGTATATATGCGTATACATACATAAACACACACACACACACAAACCACATAATTATAACACCCAGGGATCCCCAACACCTCCCTTATCCCTGTAACCTCTTGAAAATTATGTCTTTGTACCTCCTTTTAAATTGCTTTATGCTTTAACTGTAAGTTGAATCTGTTCCCCAGTCTCACCCCACTGACTGAAACACAAAAACCCTTCCTGGTCGTACGTATTAAGTGAATATTAAAGTTAATTTTCCCCCTTAAATTATAACCTCCCTCATAAATGCTGAATAATTTCTGTACATTTGCAAGATAATGAGTGAGTCTGCATTTAAAAGACATATCAGTGTAAAACATGGACGGAAAAGGTGCGTCTAGTAGTTTGAGGCCGTGCAGAGATGTTTGTCAGTTTCAGCCATTTTCACCTAAATCTTTACAAAAAACATCTCAATTATGGAAGATGGAGCTGCACAATACAGGCTGTCCCAAAATGTTTTGTATCATTTCGTCATCTAATAATTTGTTGAACCCTTTCATGCATGAATTATGAGAACCTTAATCAAGATTTTTTTTTCCTGTGTGACTTTATTCCTCTTAAGGCTTTAAAAACAAAAACAAAAAAAAAACAATGTCATTAAATTTTTTTTTTATAAAGGTGCAAAAATATTCACTTAACCGGATACCATTCGTTTAATTTTTGAAGCAAAGAAACACGCATTTACTGATATACTGTACAAAAACTATAAATAAAGACATTCTAATGCTGCTAATTTGATGTTTTCTCACATTTTAACATACTCTGCTAGTCATTACTCACTTCATGGAGATATCAAAAAAACAAAACAAACAAACAAAAAAAAAACTTTATGTTGTTAATTACAGTCTCATAACAATAACAAGGGCTTGATTTACACTCAAACATGTTCAGATTTATCAAGAACAGCAAAGGTACAGTAAATTTATCAAATGCGATGTATGGGATGGTGCATGAGAGTCCACCCTGTTGCTGATATGAAACTAAAACAACAAAACCCATGAATATACCAGAGAACAGCTGCAGAATAACTGTCCACTGGAGTGACCACAAAGCATGAAAGGGTTAAATGTTTTTGCTCTTTTTACTCAGATGCTGCAGTTCTATTCTTTTTTTTTACCCCTCCCCTCCAGACAGTGAAGGATAACTTTGAATGGACACAGTGACATTTTCCCAAAAGTGAAGTAAAAACATCTTGAGCTCCCCCTGGTGTCCTCCTGCAGTATTGCCCCATGAATGTTAGTGAAAGGGACCATCCACCTACTTTCCAAAGGCAGAAAGAAGATTTGAACAGGATGATTTGTGTTAAAGACATCATCTACTGATTAATTTGTTTTGAATCTGCTATCATTGATTAAAATATTAGGTGACTGATCGCTGAAACGATTAATCGCTGTTCAAAAAAGACAAGAGGAAACAAATCCCTGTCCACTGAGTCCAGAATGAGTGTCACATTCAACATCACAGCATGATTTTTTTTCTTATTTTTTTAGCTTAATTTTTTTTTAACATTTTGTTTTGAGAAAAAAAAAAAAAAGTAAAGTTCAACAAGAACCACATTAAAATTGCTTTTCCTTTTTTTTAATATTAATAGTAAAACAAGAAACTAACTAGCATGGCAATTTATTCAATAATCGTCCTACTCAAGAAAATCTGACAGATCTAGACAGTATTATGTTTTGATGTCTTATAAAATATTATTATACAATGTCAGATCTCATGTGTTTAACATATTCAGATCCTTTTAGATCAGGTCTTATAAAAGGTGTCCTTTTATACATCCTCTGAAAAACTCGTTTATTTCATTTTATAAGGTCTGTACCATTAATCAAATCAGAATAATAACTGCAGTATCAGTGAGTGTAGTTATGGAATCACCAAAACCTGCAATTTAAAGGTTTATTTAAAAAAACTATTGACTTTTATGGTGATATTTTGGGTTTAGTGACAGTCAATACAGAGCTACTGTGAAAAACAAACAAAGAAAAAGTCACTAAATGCTTTTAATGCTAGTTTAAGTTATGCATCTCAGCTGAAAAATACAGGCGTCTCCACATTTTTCCCCAATAACAAGCAACTGTAGTCAAATCTCTATCAATGTTTTTCCCCAAATGTTTTTCTTTTTATTAAGTTTTAACATATATTCATTAGATACAATTGAATATTTTATCTTAGAGGTTTTATGTATATGATGCACCAAAAACAAAACAAACAAACAAACAAAAAAGACTACAATGACATAACAGAAAAACAAATTAAAAACTAGAACAAAAAAAAAAAAACCTTCTAAGGCGGCATTAGTTTTCACCCACATCTGACATCCCATTACCTCCACCATCAAATCTCTATCAAATCTTAACATATCCCACAGTAATTGCACTACTTTTTCAGCAGATCATGCAGTAATTTTTACATAAAGATTAAAAAAGCGTTGCAGTGTCCATGAAAATTCTCCGAAGATAGGATTATAGGTAATACAGAGTTATTGATAACATATACTGGACCTCCATGACTTTGAGAAACACATAATAAATGATTAAATACGTGTCATGTTTAGATCTAGTCTGAATAAAACGAGCATTTTCTGGAGGCTGTTGTCGAGCTGCAACACTGGACACTGTGTGTGATCACAGGATTAGATAAAGCGGGGGTGTCAAAGTCATTTTAGGTCAGGGGGTCACGTATGGTTTCAAGTGGACCGGACAGGTGGAAGAACCCATAAACAATAATCTGATTTTTTTTTTTTTGTCTAGTTTAGTGAGAAAAAAGTAAAATTACGTTATGAAAATGTGAATAACCTGAGTAACTGTGTAGAAGTTGTAGATATCAGTGGATCTGCAAATTCACAGAACCAGCGGAATATGGTTAAAATTTCATTATTATTTTAATTATGTTTCTTCTTCAGATGTTTCAGGTTTATAGTCGAGCATGTTTTTCACATTTTATTGTGAAAGGATAGTTTCTAAATGTATTTTCATAATGTCATTTTATTTTTTTCACATTAAAACAGAGAAAAAATCTGATTACATTTATAGATTATTATTTAGGCTGTATGTGGCCCCTGAACTAAAGGAACTTCAACCCCCTTTACTGTTAATGTCCTCAGTGGAATTTATTGCACCGAAGGGCCGGACTGGACCATGTGTTGGGCCGGTTTTGGTCCGTGGGCTGTATGTTTCACACCCCTGTTATTATTTTTCAATGTGACAAAGTCTGACAGATTGTCCCTCAGTTAAAATAAAAAATAAATAAATACCAGCGTCAAAATAAACCAGCGAAGAAGTCCCTCCATCAAACAGCAGCGGCGCAGAAGCCAGTCAGGCTGTTGGTTTTGCGATTATGAAGTGAACTTCAGACCAGAGCGTGAAAAATGATCCGATTTTTACATGTTCTTATGTAATAAAGCACCGAGCCCCTCCCCTGTGGTGTGAATGCAGCTGTAAACAACACTGGAGCTGTGAGTTTAATGAAAGGACGCAGCGTTATGTGAGTGATTGTGCCTTTTGGAAGCAACTGATGTTATTTTGTTTTGTTCCTTTTTCTGTTCGTCCGTCATCGTGTGACCTGAAATAACCTGTAAATGTACCACATCATAAACATTTTTGTCACCGCATCAGTCCTATTTCCTCCTGTGTAGACGTTTTAAAGATTAGACATATCTCTGTAGTCTGTCGAGCAGCTCTGTCTGTTATTGTTTTTGTTTTTTAAAGTCTGATGTCTTGATTGACGAATATTTAACGCAATCACTCGTTTATGTAACATCTGGATGAAGGAATGTAGGTTTTTGCTACGAGAAATCACGATCATTCAGAGAAAAAAACAAATGCTGTTAGTCACAAATGATTATTTTTTCATCATGTAGGTTGTGATGTAATTCTTGTTTGTTTTTTTGATTTTAAAGTGCATTTTTTTCCTCGTTTGATTATTTTTTTTTTTTCTAATGAATCTGTTTGTATTACGACTGGTGATGAACCTGGTATGTGTATGGAGGCGGCTTTGACAAACATACAGCATGTATTTATTGCACTTTGTGATTTGGGTGTGCTTTTCCTGTTTTGTTTTTTTTTTTTGTTTGTTTGTTTTTGTTTTTTCCTTTTTATTGCGAGAGTCCCGAAAAGCTGTGAATTTTATTCTCAGACATTGTACTGTCGACCAGAGTTGTAAATATTTCACCAGCACAAAAAAATAAAACAAACAATATGTTTTGTAGTTTCACAACAAATAAAAATGTTCTTCTCTTCTACATTGATGTCATTGGGTTTTTTTTTTCAAACATGTACCGTGTTGAATATAATCACTGTATGCATGTTTAATAAAACAATTAATACTCTAACTGTTTCAATGACAATTAAGAACATTTCTTAGGATCTGCATTAAGTAAATACCATTTCAGATTAATGTTGGAACAAACAATATGTCCTTGACAATGTTCATTTTCCTGTTAAATGTATCCAACGTAACGGTTGAATATTTATTCTACTTTAGATTTATTCACCTAATTTAGATTCTCTACATTTTCATCTCATTAAGTCTAAAAAGTGTACTTGAATCATTTTACATAATTTTATTCACTAGAAAAACCTTTTTCTGATTACACTGTAGTTAAATTCAATCAATCAATCAATCAACTTTATTTATATAGCACTTTTCGTACAATAAAATGCAGCACAAAGTGCTTTACATATTAAAATCGACACATTCCGACAAATTAAGAAGTTTACAGCAATGATAATATTAATGTTAAATGAAGTGCAAATTCAAGATCATTCAAACCATTCATTCATTCATTCATTCATTCATCTTCTATACCCGCTTTATCCTCACTAGGGTCACGGGGGTCGCATGGAGCCTATCCCAGCTACTTGGGGGCGAAGGCGGGGTACACCCTGGACAAGTCACCAGTTGATCACAGGGCTCATTCAAACCAAGGACTTTAAAATAATATTAATTCTGTTTGATGAAATCTGATCAAAAGAACTTAAAATAAGGAATATAAACCCTATTTGATATTGTATTGGGTTATTAAGGTCAAAGTTTTAGTCAATGAGTCCAAACAGTGTACATTTCATTAAATACTGCTGCTGTTGTGTTTAGCATCTCTGTAGTCCTATAATAAAAAATGTTTAAAATGACTTTTAAAGTGTTTTGAGCATTTCATTTTATTGGAATTTTCCCCCAAAGAGACTGGGGACTCAGAAAATTAAGAACAGTATTTGCAAATGTAAGTACTCTTGATGATGTAACTCTACTCCAGAGATTTATTGACAGAGATGTAACATTGAAGAATTTACATAAGTAAATTTTGGTTATTTTTAATACAGTTTTTAAATAAGGCATATTGAAGATATAGGCTACTCTTAGGATAATAATGGAGTAAAATATAATGCACATATAAACACACTGTTAAATATGAAATTTGTTATTAAATACTTATATGAAAACAGATGTACTTCAATATTAGATAACTTTTTAGATTAAAAAAAAAAAAAATCTGTGTAAAACAAAACAAGCGGGGCGCGGTTTGATGACGTAGAGGCACCGGAAGTGAAAGTTGCGTGGACTTCTTCCTTCTCAGTTTGTTTCATCAGCCACGAGTTTCCACTGGTCCACCTCTAGCTGCCAGTAGAATTCCCCCACAGAGTCCACAAAGATGGGAGACCCTGTAACCGAGTATCAGGCCCGACTGCAGGAACAGGTAAGCAGCCGGTTTGTGTGAAAATATGCTAATGTTAGCAAACAGGCTGAAGGACTGACGGTGTATTTAAACGTCACCCCCGCGCCGAACACCGTAAAAATAATCTATCAATTTAAGGCGGATCGGCTTATTAGTCACAAACTATACATTTATCGACAAGTTTAATGATGTATTTTGATTTTTACGCCCACACCCTGACAATCGGGTGACATATGCACGTATTTTTTTGCCATATTTAAGTACTGTTGGTGTTTGGTTTCCTGTTAATGTGTTGATTTGTTCTTGCTGTGTTTTGCTGCGTCAGGTGTCATATTAACAACAAACGCTGCAAGGTTCTCTAATAATTTGACTGATACAAGGCGCATTTTAATTGTTATATGTTTTATTTTGATGCCGGTTGTAGGGTAATACTCCAGATATTTATAGAAGCTGTAAAGTATCTCCTGTTGTTGGTCTGACCGCATTTAGGGGCCTGTTGTATTAAAATTTACTAATTTTTTAAAGCAGTTTCGTGCTGGATCCTTCTATTCATTTGACAGCATTTTATAGTAACTATGAACCAAAAAAAGCTTGTGTTTATGCTTTATATTTTATAGAGTTTTTAGTCTGTATCAGAGTGACTGAAAAACTCAAAACTGCAAATTAAAAGAGTAAAACTAAATGCAACCTAACCATTTTGTATAGTTATTCTTTTAGTCGTACAGTGATTTAAACCCCTCCCTGTTTATATCACCTCTGCTTTGTAGAGACACTGATAAAATTTATAAATGTCAATATTTGACTCCTCAAAGTTTGTTTAAAACCTCACCCACTGATTGTGGATTCCTGAAAGACAAAATTAAGAGTTCAATATCAGTAATGACGGTGAAATCTGTTCATATTTTTTTAAATGTTTTAATGGCTTGAAACATTTATTAGCTTCCTACATAAATTCAGTGAATAATAAAAAAAAACTATTGTGATTTTTAGGATAGTTAGGTCAGTTAAGTATTTGCTTCCTGAAAAGTTTAAAGGTCTAATGGTTGAAGCCTGGATCATGGGGTGTGTTACTGGAAGTCATTTATCACAGATTCTGGTCTGTTTTAATTTATTGCATCAGATAATGTAGACTCAGCTTTTGGTTTCATTCTGATGCATTTCCAGTAATGTACCATTCTGTGAATTCAACCCATGACTGACGGACTACCTTTATAGTGTGTTGTGCCAACAGATTTGTTTCAGGTCAAATGACTACATTTTGAAAACAAATACCTCAAAAACAAGTTTTTTAATTTTATTTTTTCTTTACTCAACTGCAGGTAATCAAGTGTACTTTTAAACATCTATTAATACATCTTTCTAGATTGAATTAGCTTTATGATGAAACTCATCTTCACTAGATTGTCTTGGATATAATATTCATGCTATTCTCAGAAAAGAGGAGCAAAGGTTTTAAAAATAGTTTACTGTTTCTGTATTGATTTTCTTTAGTTTTTTTTTTTTTCATGTGATTGCTTACAAATTGCTTTATTTGTAACTTTTTGGGAAGGATCAAACAGGAAATAGAAATTTCAATGTTTGTGTCTTTTCAGGAGAACGAGATTAAGAGCCTTTCTGCAGAAATTGAGAGTTTGAAGAACCCACAAAACTTAAGTTCAACACCACGTCTGGACGAGCTTCGGGAGGAAAACGCCAAACTCAAATACCGCCTCAACATCCTCAAAAAAGTGAGTACGGACGCCAGAGTCCAACAGGAGATGTTCTAAATTCTATTTACTGCTGATTGTGATCAGTTGGGTTTGTATACCAGTGGTGCTCTGGCTCATAGGATGTAGTCAGCTGGAATAATTCTGCCATTGGGTGAATATTTCAGTCTCTTACCTTGTCCAGTCTGTTTTTCTGTTTTCAGAAACTAGGTAACGTTAATGTTCTTCTACAGTAGTTTAATCATCTTCGCATTATAGTAACATGAACTGATGTGAGATTTGCTTTTGTCATTTAGGCTGCGTTCAGACAGCAGCTCTTAATGCACGATTCTGATTTTTTTTTTTTTTGTGAAATCAGATTTTTTTTTCTGTGCTCGTTCATATTACACATTAAATGTGACTTCTGTCAGTTTTGAGTATGAACTGAATACGACCCTGAAGTGACACGCATGCACAAAAAAGGTCCTGATGTGATATGTGACGTTTGTCCCATTTCAATGACGTCAAGGTCGGATAAATGCGACCTGGCCGTTCAGAGTGAAGTCGCATTGCAAAATATCAGATACGTATCAGATTTAAGACTACATACGAAAGTGGCCTGGGTCGGATTTGTGCTGTTCAAACTGTCTTTAACAGATCGGATACAGGTCATACATGGACAAAACAGAATCTGATTTGGGCCACATTTACCTGCAGTCTGAACCGAGCCTTAGCTTCCAGACAGTGAGAAGAAAACAACTGAATACTTGTGCTTGATTTTCAGTAGCCGTGTGTTCTTTGGCTGTTTTGCTGTTATTTGTGTGTGTTTCCATCATGTTGTTTGTCATTGTTTCATTTTTGGAGAAGAACTAGAAAGCTGTTCAGTGTTCTTCCAGTGATTACTGTGCTCGACTCTTCTGGTGTCAGCAGACAAACTCGGTGAAAAAAAAAAAAAGCTAACATCACTAACAAGTACCACCTTCAGATTTGGGGGGTTGAGGGAGATGACGTCCTCTACTGGGCCCAGTTATTTTATAAAAGGAAAAGTGCTTATTTCTTACTGCAGTAAAAAGTCCATTCTCTGGAACGTACTCATTCTTTTTATTTTTTTTTTTATTTATTTATTTTTTTTACATATTCCTCTGCTTTTATTGGAATAAAGAACGTGTGAGCTTCTTCCACCTCGGGTGACAGACACAGATGAACCTGTGGCCTCAACATTTGCTTTTCTCAGACACTTTATTTCTGCTGCTTCCTTCATACACTTTTTGATTGTCATATTTGCTGAATACTGATTAAACCAGGGTCACGTTGTGTCCACAGAGCATGCAGGAGGAGCGCTCACTCTGCTCTAAATCCATGCTAAACATCAACCTGCGGCTGCAGGAGGTTTTTGGCGAGGCCATCCGGGCGTCCTGCCCTGAGCTGGACAACCCTCCACTGGCCGTCACACCCAACCAGCAGGCCAAGTTCGGAGACTACCAGTGCAACAGCGCCATGGCCATGGCCCAGGTTAGACAGCCAGATGTGTGCAGATCACAGAAAATGACTATTAATAAGCATTATTATTTCCTTTCATTGTGTTTCAACTGCATTTATAAATACTCACATTTTAGAAAAGACTGTGAAAGACACAGTTTAACAGTTTAAAAACACTTCATTAATGCTACGTTTTATGTCATATTTATACAGAAAACAGGTGCATTTAGGTTAAATCTCTGCCCTGGACCACGGTGCTGATGATCTGGAGCTGGTCCAAGAGTTAGTCTTATGGGTCACTTGTTAATGCTAATGCTAATGCCAGTTACTTTGTGTGTATCAGGATGAGTAAAATGCAGAGACTGAATTTCCCCACAGAGATAATAAAGCAAACTAACGTTTTAACCTTTAAAGGAGTCATATCAAGCTAAAGCCACTTTTATTAGTCTGTGGGAATGGGCATCTGATTAAACCAGGCAACAAAATGGTTAAAGGAGTGTTGAAGGGTTCGAATTCAAACTTTATGAACTATTAGGATCCAAATACACAAATAAATGAACCAAAGACTAATAAATGTGGGTTTAGATAAATATGAGCCCTTTAAGTCTACTTTTAGCTCTTTAACAGTACATATCAGAATATTACAGACTTGATAAATAAGGTGTGTAGACATATTTGACTTTTGTGTCATTTACTGACAATATTTGTGCAAATTTTCATTTAAACATTAGAGAAAATAGAATATACAAATAAAATATGAGATGCCAACTAATTAACTGGTATTTCCTCTTGTTTGCTGTTATAAAAAAAAAAAGTTTGTGTTGCGTTCGGTGTCTTAATCTGAGCGGTTACAATTCAGATGCTGAAGGCGAAAGGAGTCAAAGTAAACCCGAGAGAAATCGCAGAGAAGATCATCCAGAACCTTCCAGACAACGAACTTATCCAGAAAACTGAGATCGCAGGACCAGGTAGGAAACGCGAGTTTTTAGTCGCGTTTAGTTTTCACAGCGATAACACTGTAACTTCCAGGATAGTTTTGTGATCATGTGTCTGTGATGTGTTCAGGCTTCATCAACATCCACCTGAAGAGGGCGTTTGTGTCTCAGCTGTTGAGTAACCTGCTGGTCAACGGTGTGGTGCCCCCCCCTCTGGCCTCCAGGAAGAAGGTTAGTCACAGTCATTGTCAAATAGAATAGAGTAGAACGGTGATAGGAGCAATAAAAATCAGCAGCAAACACTTAAATTGCAAAAAGACTGACTAAAAATATCACGCAAAATACTGAAAAATATTGGCAATGTACAAAAACTACAGAGGTAAAATATTAATTCAACAAATTCTACTAAAATATACAAAAATCTAACTATACCACAGATAAAAGAAAAATACAAGGTGCATGGGTTGTGATTATTGCACTGATGTAGAGTGAGTATCATAGTGGTTATTATTGGAGGTGGTTATTCAGCCAGTGTGTGTGTGTGTGTGTGGGGGGGGGGGGGTTACCGACATTACCGAGTTATGTCCAAATATTTTTTTTTTTTGCCTCCAATTTGATTTTTTTTTATAATTAGTTTTGCCAATACCGATACTTTTTTCTAGGAAAATTTGATTTAAATTTGGAGTCATTATTTAGTAAGTAAAGTTTATTTATGTAGCACCTTTCACAGACAGAGGAGGTCACAAAGTGCTTCACAAAGGGTCAATAAAATACAAATGGAATAAAATACCAATCAGAGCACAGATAAAAATACAGTCATAAAAAGAATAGATTAAAAATAACATGTCGGTCATAAAACAACCCCTATTCTACTGCAGATTGGAAGAACAGGTGGGTTTAAAGATTACTTTTAAAATGTTATAGGTTAATAATTTTAAAGGTTATTATTCTATTATTTTACTTAAGGTCACAGTTGGGTTGAATGTGGAACCTGAACTAAACAAGTATGACAAACAGCTATTTCGTATGTGGGTGAGGGAGAGGGCATCTTGTTTTGTATTATTGGAGGAAGAGGAGGGGATTTTGGGAAAATATGGTCACCTTTAATTGATTTTATTAGACCAATTAATTTTGACCGATGATGCTAATTTACGAAGCTGTATGCTGTTTATTTATGCTTTTTATTTGTTTATTTATTTAATTAATGAAACTTTTTTTTTTTGCTTTCTTTCTTTCATTTATTTTTTTATTTGGGGGGAATATGTTGCTTATTGTTTGGTTTATGTTGAGTATGTTGTTAATTATTGTGTAATAATATAAAGATATTGTTTTAAAAAAGAAAGTATGACACCTTTGACTCTTAATAACTTTCCAGATTCATATTGTGGGACAAATTAGAACCTTTGGCAGGCTGGTTTTGGCTTGTGGGTCATATGTTTGCCACCCCTGCTCTAGCACGTCTGTGGACAGGTCCGGCTAGGGATTATACGGAGGGGGGGGGCAGACCGTACGAACACACAAACTGAAAGTGAAACTTAAGACACTTGACTATTTCCTTTTAGTCTCCTACTGTTGTGCATCTCATTTTCCTTTTCCCAACCTTTGAAAACTTTCATTTGATGGAACAGGACATTTGTTTGAGAGGGCATTGCCCCTTCTTGCCCCCGCCCTGCCAAAATACCAGATGGGACGCTGATACCGACCTTTAGATCAGATCTGGACCTCCCTACATTCAACCGCTTGTAGAACATCACAAACAGATATTATAAACTCAGATTATGTCCACTTTTGAAGAACTCTGTCTCTAAGTCTCATAAACGTGCTGGTGTGTTTCAGGTGGTGGTGGATTTCTCATCTCCAAACATCGCCAAAGAGATGCACGTGGGTCACCTGCGCTCCACCATCATCGGGGAAAGCATGTGTCGCCTGTTTGAGTTCCTGGGCTACGACGTCCTCAGGTCAGTTTTAACGTCACAAAACCTCCACCTTAAACACACCGGACCAGGATGATGTCATGAGCTGCGTTTGTCAAGTGAACTCTGAAGAAGTTGCAAAAAAAGAAAAATGGCCAAATTTTGCATTTCCAGTCGATAAACTCTGCTGTGTGTGGTCAGGTGGTGGCGCTACAGTCACTCCACATGGCTTTAATAAACAGTAGAAGTAGAGCATTCTATTACTGCGTCCTTTCTACAATGGACGTGGTGTTTTTTCATGGATGACACAAAGGAATTTTCGATCAGATTAGTTAACACTACCTGCTCCTTCTGTTTCTTCTGTTCAGTTCAGTTTATTGCTGAGTCCAAGTATAATGTCCTCACCGATACAATAATCTATTTGTATTATATTAGAGCAAAGATGAAAATAAAACTGACCAACAGGAAGAACAAGAAAGGGGAAAAAAAAAAAAGAAGGTGGAAGAGGAGGAGGGAAAGGAAGAGTGAAAAATTAGGAAAAAACAGCACGGAAGAATAAAGGTAACAAACGGCAAAGCAAACGGAGAAAGAAAAATGATGATGATAAAGAGAGAAAAAGTAATGAAACGGACACAAATGACAAAAAAACATTCCATCTGTACACCTGGAATTGTACTCTGCTGATTGGCTCTCGTAACAAGTGGTTTCAGGCGCAACAAGCTCCGCCCCTCACACATATTGTAGCTTATTTTAGCATAAATCCAGCATCTATCTATCTATCTATCTATCTATCTATCTATCTATCTATCTATCTATCTATCTATCTATCTATCTATCTA
>JAQQZY010000007.1:34516901-34527857 GCA_030068375.1 Ostorhinchus rueppellii
CTCAGAAATAGGGTTGAAGATGGACCTGTGGAGTTGGATTAATGAAGAATTCAGACCCAAGCAGAGCATTTACAGTTGATGGAGACCACAGGGGAATGTGTGAAAATGCAGAATTCCATTTAAAAAAGCAAAATGTCACTCCTTTAAGTGAAATTTTTTGCATTTACAAAGTCATCCCATAGGCCAGATAGGACCCACTGGTGGGCCAGTTTTGGCTCACGGGCCGTATGTTTGCATCCTTTGATGTAAAATATATTCTTTAAGAATCCCTGTCTTGGTTGAACATTCGCCTCATGAGCTAAAAAGTCACAGAAAAGATAATAATCTAAAAGTTCAAACAAATATAAATATAACTGAGTTTGACTTGAGGCCAAACAAAACTCCCCTGATGTTTGTCTCCGTTACACATGGAGCCTGGAGCATCTTTCATTTCCTCTGCCGTCGATAGGATCTGTTCACAGCCTGAACTGTCCTGCTGACCTTCACCAAACTGATCTGTGGGACCGCCTCTAAGCTAACAAGCACTTAAAGTTAATGTCAGAGCAAATAAGCTAAAGAAAAGGAGTGGAGAGCGCCGTCACGAGAGGAAATTACAAACGAGTGGACGACAAAAGGAGGGCTCTGTGGACGCATCCGTCCCTCTGGGGGTTTGCACTTCCCACTCAGACCATCACTGCTGCATAACAGGAGCATTGGCAGCAGCTCTGGCCCAGACGCAAACAAAGCTTTTCAATGATGGTGGAATTAAAGACCATTTTTAGTTCACCATGAGCTACTGTGAAGGTGCTCCGTCCATCGTCATCTTCATCATGATCTTTGTTGTCATCATTAGGAATTTTTTCAAACATTTCTGATGAAACTACTGATTGGATTCATTTAAAATTTTATTCATAGCATCCTTGGGACAATGTCTCCAAAGTTTGTTCACATTTTTGAGAAATTTTGTTTTTGAATTTTTTGCAGATTTTTGAAATATTATAAATTTGCCTTCACTTATAATGGTCCATATTTTGCTTATAATATGTAAATGGTTACAGATATCAATATATTTACTATAGGAAGTTGTATATCAACTTTGATTTAAGTAGTTGAGTTCTCCTCCAGTTAAAGTCCCACCCACTTTTATTGGTAGATTGATCTCCTGCATCCAGACCACAGGACTGGAACATAAACAGAACCTGAAAACCTCCCAGATGCAACTTGTTATTGATTCTTGCCGGTGACATTGGTCATATATTTAACTTCTGTAGAACTTCTGCTCTCAAGTCTAAACTCATTACAGTCCAGGGGTCACACCAATAAAATGTAATGTAATCAGATCTATTCAGGGTCACTAGCAATCTACAAACCCTATTTGGTATAAATTCAACCAATAGTTTTGGTGCTAGAGTGTAAGAAAAACAAACAAACTGAACCAAAAACAATACCCCTTACCTCCCTTTTGGGGGGCGGGCTAAAAATCCAAAACTATTATAACCTTGGCGCCACTTTCATCTCTGTGGAACGTAGTTTAATGCTCTGCCGAGAGTCAAATTGATCATGTAAGCAGCAGTAAATGTGCAGCACCTCAGCTTCAAAGGGCATGAATCATGAGGCGCAGGGCTGCTCCTCCTCCTCCTCCTCCTCATCCTCACCTACAGGGAGCTTGTAATTGTGCTGCAGATAGATGCTGGCAGAGGTCAAAAACGCAGAAAGGCTCAATTAAGACGGATCAGATGGACTGAGTGCTCTCTCCAGATATTTCTTTTAATAGGCTTCTCACTACCTTAAATCCCCTCAAAGTCTCCAGTTTCTGCAGCTCACTTTGCCCTTGGTTTTCTCTCCTAACTTCTACAAGAACTGTTTTTACAACTTTAAAAGTTAAGGTTTGATCTTTATTTTATATAATGTATATTTAAATTATTGTAAGTATTTTCCCATAATTTGATAATAATATGTATGTGTTTTAAAATGTTCTCTTCACTATAAATTCTGTGGATCATAGTTCATTCTACATGTTGAATGACAATAAATGATGTTGAATCTTGAATTATAATGTGACTGAAACACCTCATGTACCAGTCTCAGTCAGGACAGAACAGTCTAATCAGAAGGACTTTCAATCAGCGTAAGAAGGTTGGAATAAACTTTTGATCAATTTAGTTTAAACATATTAACCATCTAACTCAGCGGTATAAAACTGATGTTATTTCAGGACCACATACAGTCCAATGGGCCAAAACAGTAATAATAACCTATAAATACTAACTCAATGCAATTTTAACAATATTATGCATCAGCTTCTCATTTACACATGTCTATTGCATCTTACAGATCAGTGGCTCTACAAAGACACAAAACATTCAGCAACAAGCATAATAATGCTGAATTTCACTTATTTATTGTAAGCAATTTCAGGTTGCTCATAGTTGTCTAGATTTTTCACTTTTTTTGTGAAAGGATAGTTTGTATCATCATCATCTAATTTTACTGTTTTCACACTCGAATAAAACAAAATGAAGAGAAAACCTGGGGTTGACATTATTCTGATATGTGTTTTTGTGATTTGGACTGAGATTCTAACATTTACCTCTAATTTCAGCTTTTGCATGTTTAAGGACTGTCCTGAAACACAGGTATGTAGATACATTCTGTCATTTATCATTGGTAGAATAATCTGTAATCCTTTTAATAAGGAACTGCAAGAAGTGAATATGCGAAAAGTTGCAGCTTCATAGCTACGAGGATCTAATGCTTTTCTTTGTATTTTCTATTTTATGCCATTTTACAAGAATGCACCATCTTCAATCAAATCGATTGTCAACAAACCACCAGTGTTTCCAATTTATATACAATACCTTGCATATGTCCTTGGTTTATTAAAGTTCTAATGTCCACACCACCCCACCCCCCCAAAAAAAATTTTTTTTTTTAAAACCCTCATTTCATGCTCTGACTTCAGCAGTAACTTAATTTACTGTCACTGTTTTGTCAACTATTGAGAACCATAAATTTTTTTTAATGTTTTTGTTTCCTTCAAGAGGAGTGGGCGTGTCTTGGCATTTCCCCCTATCTAGTTAAATTACCCATCATGCACTGCAGCTCATTTGTTTATGCTTCATATCCCTCTTCTCCAGTACAGGTCCGTACCTGGTGTCGGTCCTGCACAGGTGTGTCAGGCGGGTCTTCCTGGCCCCCGTGGGCTCCAGCAGGTAGAGGCAGGAGTGGACGTGGACCCTGACCCCCTCCAGCAGAACCTCTGGGTGGTCCGTGGAGGCTGAGGACAGGAACACTGGTCCTGAGGATGGGTCCATCTGCCAGGTCCTGCAGAGTAAGACACACACCAACGGATCAGCAACGGCTTTTAGAAAATGAATATGTACTTTTCTGCCCAAATAGTGACATATTCAACTCAAAAATAAGAACTATAAGGAATTAAAAAGTAAAAAAGCTTAGTAAAGTCTGAGTCCACCTTTAGCTTTGTTGTTTTTCAGGGATGAAATGAGCAAACATGTATTTCTCTTCCTCTTTTTTATTAGATCCAACAAGAATATACAGAAAACATGTGCACAGTCTTAAAACATATGAAAAACTGAAGTAAATGTGTTGTAAAGGTTAACGTTAACATCACTCTGTAGTGTGACCTCTGACCCCATGACAAGAAGCAGCACAAACGACTAGAAACATCTGACATTGTGTTGAATGAAACCTGGAATAAAACATCTGAAAATTAATTCAATAAATGTCATATTGTCCGAACAAAAGAGTATAAGACATGTTAAGTATAAAGGGAGGTTTTTTTTTTTTTTTACCCATATATCCAGATTGGATGTTAGCACAAATAGTGACAATGTGTTAAAATAAAAATAAAAATTTAAAAAATGTACCAAATACAGTAAATGTTTTGGCAAGTATCGAGTAATAAGCTAATTGTACAGATATTATTGTTTGTATTACAGGTAGATTTAATACATTAACATGAAAAAGACATGCATTGATTAAAAAAAGCCATGAAAATATATAATAGCATCTTAAATGTTTATAATCTCTGTTTATGTCATCTAAAAAGAGTGTTATGCTGTATACAGACTATTTTAGAGACATTAAGAAAGGACAGAAAATATTAATATGTTATGGTTGATTAAACATCCCATAAGTGGTAAAACTAGCTTCATCTGACATCATTATTACAAGCTAAATTAGAAGGTAGATCTAAAATAAACTAATGCAATCCTGCAGTAAACCCTTGCTTCCTGAGGATTTTATTGTGGTGTTTAATATAATATTTTGCAAACCTGAAGTCACATTTAGGATGGACAAAATATGAGGAACACCTCTCAGTATGAGCCATTCAGTCCAACAGCCTCCAAATTGAACATTAAAATACATCAACGCCTCTCTCAACCAGATTCAATAAAAGCTGAACATTATAATCCTCGTGAAGGCAGGATTTACTGCAGGGCTGTTGTGTTATACTGCATTAGTTTTATCTAGAAGTGTAATAAAATGGAAAGTGTGGGTATAATGGGGCCTGTTCACAGCTGCTGTTAGGTGTGGATGTGACCGTGGTACACTGAGGGCTGATCAGTCAGACCACAACAGCCCTGGGGGAAAACAAGAACCATGGGTAATCGGGTTTGTATGGAACATGCTGGTATCGATTCGTAATTTTTATATTTAAGAAGATTTTTACATTAGAAAAACAACCCAAAAGTGTTTCAGTAGCTGCGAAATGGCACAAATGAAATTGCAAATTATGCACGTTTCCATAAACTGGTTTTGAACAGATAATGCATCTCCAGCAGGTGGTGTTGTAAGCTACGTTACACATAACTTTAGGAAACACAGTATAAGAAGTGGAGTTTTCTGTTTTCTAAAATTGCTACATTAATGGATGAAACAGGAATATTTCTGTCTCATCAGTCTGTCACGTGATATTATTTTGCATTTTACTGGAACATCTGGGGAGGCGGAGCTAACAGCTGATCAGTCTTGTGTGTTCAATGTTTACTGGGTCAGAATTTACTCAAATAAGTGTTCTCCTTTGCCTCATATTGTATTTTTTTGTTGTTGCATATTGTCAGTTTTATTTAGTTGTTATGATTTTTTAAACCTGTCTATTTTATTTCTGACAAAATGATTGTCTTTTAGTTGTTGAAGTAACTGTAATAACCCTTCATTTAAACAGTGAAAACCACACGTCCACACACTCAGACTTTTTGGCCTTGACTCTCCAGTCGACTTCAGAGGCCTGTGAAGCCTGGGGCTCGCCATGCCTCATTACCTGAGCAGGAGGAGCTCCTGGGGGGCCGTGGAGCCCAGGCTGTGGCCCTGGCCCTGGAGGAGGTAGCGGTACACTTCAGTGTCCTTGGACAAAGTCTGGATTACAGCGGCCTGATGCAGGTTTCCCTCCCACAGCTCCTGTTCCCGGAGCAGCCGGTGGAGGAGGTCCTTCTGGGGGGCGTCCACCTCCACTGAGCCCCGCCACATCCACAGAGGACAGCCATCATCCACCTGGAGAGGACAGAACAACACCAACCAGGATGAGGACTCTTTCTTCATTTCTGTCTTTCTTTCTTTCTGGTCCACTTTTCTTCCTTTTTCTCTTTCATAGTTGTCATTTGTCCATTTTAGTTTTGAAGTGTTTCTTTTTTTATCTGGTTATATTGCTGTTGTATTTTGTGGTGCATAAATTAGAAATGGACAAGAAAGGTAATTTTTAAAAAATATGAAATAATAATTATAAACTTTATTTATATAGCACCTTTCATACAAAAATTGTAGCCTAAAGTGCTTCACATTGATTAAAAATTAAAATACAATTTTAAAACAAGGGTGATTAAGAAATACAGAGAAAGAAATCATTATTTTTCCATTTCATTCTAATGCCAATGAATTGAAAAAAGAGTCGATCAGTTAACTGCTATTTGTTTATTTTCAGAAACTGGAGATGATGTGTCTTGTTTTTCATTTTATTTCCCTTATATTAAATGAGTTCTTTTCTTTTTTGTACAGAAATAATTTTCCACTGAACTGAACATTTTGTATTTTTTTGTAATCACATTTGTTCTAAGGTTTTCTACTGTTAAACTCCCATCTCCTTCCCAGGTCCATGGCCTCCGTCACCTTCTTAAAGGCCAGTTCCACATGCTCCGGCGCTGGGTGACTCTCCCAGCCTCGACTCTTCTCCCTACAGTCCTTCAGGAGGCGCTGGGTGTTCTGCTCCAGCCTCATCCTTCTCTCCTGCTGATCCACATCTCCTCCACTGGGGGAGCCAGGGGACCCTGGGCTTCCTCCTTCCTCAGGACGGGGGTCTTCAATGGAGCCTGTAGCGCTCAAACTCGGGCTGGGCCAAAACTCTGGAAGCTGGAGAAGGTGTGTCATTATTAGACAGTTCAAAACCAACCAAACACAAAAACCATCTACACTTACACAGCATATACTAATGTTCCTATAACACACCATAAAACAATTCTAACTTTACACATTATTCCAGTGTTTTACAAATATACAAAATATATAAATAATATTCATTCATCTTATGAACCAGCTTTAGCCTCACAGGGGTCGCTTGGAGCCTATCCCAGCTACTTGAGGACGAAGGTGAGGTGCACCCTGGACAAGTCGCCAGTTCATCGCAGAGTTGGCATATAGACAGTCACTCTCACATTCACACCTATGGACAGTTTAGAACCCAGTGCATGTCTTTGGATGGTGGGAGGAAGCCGGAGTACCCGGAGAGAACCCACGCAGACATGGGGAGAACATGCAAACTCCACACAGAAAGGCCCCACCCCTATCGAATGGTGCTGGAATCGAGCCCAGGACCTTCTTGCTGTGAGGCATGAGTGCTAACCACTGCACCACCGTGTCGCCCATAAATAATAATATATAAATAAAAAAATAATAATAAAACATGTTAAAGTTTGACTCTATGGCCACCTAATTCACTTAAAGATGATATACGATAAAATTACTAACGTACTCTGGATGGTTACTGAGAAATTAAAAAAAAAAATTCTGTGAGGTGTTTTGGGTTATTTCTGACAATCTTCAATTCGAGTCCGACTATTCTTACAAACATCCTAAAACACTTCACAAACCCCAGCAACTACCTAGAGCACTGTAGAATGGTATTTGAAAAAACATCCAAATTGACTCTTTTTGGAGCACATACTTACTAAACCTCCACAGGATGATGTTGGTGACCATCAGAAAAAGTTCCTGAAACACCCTGAGAAACCCCAGACATTGCTTACCGATGTCTTTGCAGCCATCTAAACCTCTTCAAAAGCAAAAATGAGACCTGGTCCAAAAAGGTAGTTTTCGAACCACATACTATAATCTTAGTATTTGGGCATGTGAAGAATATGGTTTTCAGCTGAAGATTGCTACAAACATCCTGAAACACCTCACAGAACATTTATCTATGCCCCAGAAACCACCGAGAGCACTTCAGAATGGTATTTGAAAAAAAGTGCAAAATAACTTTTTTTGGAGCACATACTATACAGTCTTACTAAACCTCCACAGGGATGATGATGGTGTAGGTGTAGGCCTTTGGTTGTACCTGGAAAAGTCTCTGGGCCTCGGTGATCATGTTGGCCAGGCCCTGGGTGGCTGCCAGGTTCTCACTCAGGTCCCTCTGGTCTGGACGTCCCAGACTGTACTTCCTGTGACTCGATCTACAGCAAACGACACAGAACACGTTTAGAATAAACTGTTTTAGCAAATGGACTGGGCTGAAGAGTTAGGATACATTGTATAATTAGGAGCCCACAGCAGAGCACTACAGGGACTTATGTCAGTGGCTCTGGAGACGGGGGGGTGGGGCGCGATGTTAAAAGTTTTTTTGTTTTGTTCTTTCTTCTTTAATTAATGTTGTTTTCTTTCTTTTTATGTCTGAATATGTGTTCATGTTAATACAGAAAAAAAGACTTCGCAATAAAAATATTTGAACAAAAGGATATTTACATAAAAGACAAAGATAGGGAGCTGGTTTTCACTAGTCACTTCTATTTTTTTTTCTTAATTCACATGACTGTATTTGCAGAAAAAAAAGGTCTGCAATGGAAAATTGCAGTTCTGCATACTATACCAATTTCACAATGCCCCAAAAAAACCATCTCTTGCCAGTGCAAAAACTTTTGATCAAAAAACATCACTCTTGTTTTGGCGAAATTTTAATTTTTCCATTAGGTAAATTTTTATGTGCAAGTTATATTTGCAATATTTGAGGGTCAACGGAAAAGACTACTGGTTCACTAAAAATATTAATTTATTGACAAGTTGGTAGGATTAGTGGATCAACAGGTATTAAGCCATAAAGACTTGCATAACCCTAACCCCTAACCTTAACCCCTAATTCTCAGTGCATGGTATTGGACATGGCATGAACATACACGTGGAAAGCTTATAATGCCTACAGATAACACGCCAATTACAAGTGGCACATATATTTACGCGATTTCATGACATCGCGTTGCATTCAAAGTTTAAGGTTTGGTTTTAAAATGAAAAAAAAAAAAAAGTTAAAAACTGCCAGAATTTTTGTTTTTCTGATTTTACTTTGAAACAAAATAACCAATGCACTAAATATAAACAGATTTATATAGTGGCAATTTTTATACATCACTGACATACAGCTAACTGAAACAACACAAAATCTTTATAAAAGTAATCTCAGTGTTAATACTTTTTTTGATTGAAATGCTGACATATAAACATGATTATATCAGGACACGCCCAGATATACTGACATCAACACACGAATAGCCATGATGACATCAGCTGAATCGATCCCAAAATAAGCTACAATATGTGCGAGGGGTGGGGTTTGTTGTGTTTGGAACCACTTGCTTTAAGTTTAGTCCTGACAACTTACAAAAAGTTGGACATATTCGTGTCATTTTAAAGCGAGTGGACAGTTTTCACTGCGGCAGAAATATGAAATTGGACACCGACAGTTAAAACGCACATGCAGTTACAGTAGACCATTAAAAAGCGTATATCTCAGTGGGACTGCTGAGTTTTGGCAAAGCAAAGCAAAAACATGAGAGGGAAAAGAGGGTGGAATGAGATTTCATAGATCTGTGGGAGAACAGCAGTCAATTTTCCAAATTATTGTTCCCACCAGAAAGTGTGACATGATAGGTGACAGGCAGGGACGCTGGTTTCCAGGACACGGGAGGTGCAAAATGCTGATTGTGTCCTGATGTCATTTCCATCTACTATCCCATCAAGCCCGGAGGGAGCAAAAGAGCTGAAGTGGAAAAAACCGAAGGTGGAGGGAGGTGGGAGAGGAGTTGGTAAACGAAATGGAAAGAGAAATGACTGCAGGAGTGAGTGAGCCGAGATGGTGACGGGATGAAGCTGAGGAGACCTGACAGCAGAAGACGACAAAAGAAGGGTCAGTGGGTGAAAGAATCAGATAAAAGAGGAGGATGAAGATTCAGAGGAGATGGAAGAGCATAAAGGACCCTCACCAAGTGAAAATTTGACATCATGAGTAAATAATGTTTTTTCTTTAACCTATAAAGACCCAAATATCCACTAGTGACAAAAACCATCTACTGATCTAAACTGTTTAATCCCTGTTGATCCACTAATCCCATCAATACATCTAAATAATTGGTGTAAAATACACTTGGTCATCTTTTCATGCTCATCAGATATGACCCATTTGGATGTTCAGAGGCTCCATAGTTGCCATGGAAACACCATTATCTTCTACAACATTCACTCACCAGTAAAACCCATAGAGTTGGATCAATGACAGTGGATGGACACACTGGGTTTATCTTCAGTTAATGATACATTTTGTTGAAAAAGTTCCTTTTTCTTCATTTTTTTCTTTAATTTGTCTCCTTTTGTTTGCTAATAAAGTCAAGGTTTTGGTTTTTTCACTTTTATTAAGTTCAGTGAACATGGAATTTGTCCAGAAATCTGGAATTTTGATGAGAAATACAGCTAATGGATGGTTTTATTCATGTAAATAAATAATTCCAATATGAAAAATGAACCTGTTGTGTTTACATATTTTTATCTTATTTATCCTATTATTTGTAATCTGTTTTTTTCAGTTTTAGTGTATTTTTATTCTCATTTTAATGTGCTTTATAAAACCTTTGTACAGGACTTTGGGCAGTTTGTGTTTTAAATGTTATATGAATAAATTTGACCTTGAAAAAGTATTAAATGTATGGTGTAAGAAACGCAACTGTGAAAACAATTAAAACAGAAAAGATAGAATAGAATAGAATAGAATAGAATAGCCTTTATTTTTATTGTATGTAAAATGAAATTTGGAGACTGAGGCTGAAGTGGAGGATTAAAGTAACATAAATCAAACTGACTGCCATGACGCCGCCGTCATCCTCACTCACCTGGCTGCGTTGCCGTCTCTCCTCAGAGTGTTCAGGTGGAAAAGCGACGGCGCCAGGCAGACGGCGATGTTGGTCGGAGTCATCTGGTTTTCGTCCACGCAGGCGACCACGTCACGCAGGAAGAAGAGCAGAGTCCGCAACGCTTCCCTGTTCTCATCGGGAAGCAGCAAGATGGCCGCCTGAGCCGCCATCAGCTGCTGGTCTTTAGGAAAATCTGCAGAAAGAACAAGGAAATAGGAATCAAAATACTGTAAGCATTGACAATATAGACTGGGATATTCTTTTTTGGTTATTTGCGATGAAATTTACTTTTGGTGGAAAATTTCTATTTTAATATTGGAGTAAAACAGACTCCATTTTAGTGTTTTTGAGACACAAACTGTAACACTATAATGATTTTTTTTAATCCAATAAATAAATACATGTACACATATTAGTACCTGTGTGATGCTGTACTTTGGATTCTTTAAACTGTCTTGAACATGGAATCTACGTTCCCTGTATCTTACTATTACTATTATTCATTCATTCATTCATTCATTCATTCATTCATTCATCTTCTATACCCGCTTTATCCTCACTAGGGTCACGG
>JAQQZY010000007.1:35027534-35041646 GCA_030068375.1 Ostorhinchus rueppellii
AAAATTTCAAAGTGATCCAGAATGCAGGATTTCTTCCAGATCATCCTCAAATTTTAATCAGTTCTTCCTTGTGCCATTTCCAACAGTTCCTGAACGTTTCATCAAAATCCATCCATAACTTTTTGAGTTATGTCGCTAACAAACAAAGTCGGTAACAAACAAACAAACGCACAGTAAAACATTACCTCCTTGGCGGAAGTAATAATAATAATAATAATAATAATAATAATAATAATAATAATACTTTGAAAATTTTTGAATAATTTATCAAGACCTGATGAAGGCATGAGACAAGTGGTTCTATAACAAAAGTGAAACATTGTTTTGAAGATGACACCCCCCCTCTCCTCCTCACAGTGGTACAGTTCACCAGTTTCTCTTCAACTTTCAGAACAAGCACGTCTGCTGTTTCTATTTTTAGAAAGTCAGACACAGGCACGGTCTATCACTAGTCCAACAGAGATATAAAACCACAGCGAGTAAAGACAGTAAGACATTTATCACTCCAACTGTTCAACAAGCACACACTTGTGACAAGAACAGCAACATTTGTCCTGCTTTTTCCCAATTTCACTGTTTATTATTACCATCCCAGTTAAGCTGGGAGCGAATGATTACAAACAGGCACATGTGGGTCTTTGGAAACAACACACCATCAAACATCACTGGATCCTTTAGACAACTGATTATCAGTGATCAGAATAGATGATAATGGATGAACCTCCTGGCTGACCAACATCTTACTAATATGACTACTTTATCATTATTATTATTGTTATTATTTTTTGTCACTTTAGCCACTTTAACAAACTAGTTTATATTTTTAAAATGTTTACCTCTTTATTTTTCTGTTTTATGACACACACTGTCTTGTGTTACTGTACACACTTGAATTTCCCCCTTGGGGGATCAATAAGTTGTATCTCATCTAATGTCTTGCCACGTTTCTTTTATTTATTTATTTTTTTTAACTAGTCTTTACCAGCACCATAACAGCAGAATGGTAGTCTGAGTGTCTTTTGGAGCTCCACAAATATACTTTGCCAAGGGAAACTTCATAAAGTATATGAGGGTCCCCTTGATATTCTCCTGTCTTTATTATAAGTTTTGTTGAACCACATTTTGATGCCGGACCTGACATGAGGAGACAGAGGGAGGAGAGAAGGAAGGAGTGAAGGGGAAAGGAGGAAGGAGATGGCGAGGACCCTCACAAGAGAATATCAACAACGCTAACACTCCGTACACTGGCTGCGTTTCCACTACATGGAACCAGCTGGACTGGACTCTGGTACCACGTTCTACTCATGGAGCCCGTTTTCATAACAGGATACTACTGACGTAGAGTACCTGGTTGTCATAGCATCATAGATTTCGCATGTAACTTCTGCGATGTCATCTACAACATGACACAGCTGGCAGTAAAAACAAAGAAGAAGCGGAGGAGAGAAGATCGGCCACCAAGGACAGACATGTTTGAACCTCCTCGACTGACCACAGCGTAGTTTTGTGGACTGATGAACCTACACGGTTCTGATTTTAACAAACCACAACTGCCCGTACCCATCATATTTAAACCTGCATCCGATCCATTTTCCGACAGAATTAAAATCAAATTCTGCACCTGAACTGACCCGCTATAAATAAACCCGATATCCAAACCCAACTGGAATGAAAATCAGTCAGATAACCAAAATTAAATACACACGTTTGTCATAACGATCGAACAGTGACGTGCAACTTCAGTTGAAGGCAGAGCCAAATGAAAACATTAACACACAGTTTGTTGGCACATGATGTTTTGTAGTTTAATGTAAACTGCAAATTAGACCCACACTCTCCTGCGTCCGACCCAACCCGAACTTGTATCCGACACAACACAAATATTTCACGCGTTTCATTAAAATTTGCAGTTCACCCACCGGTACCCAAACCCATGCAGGACTCTGTTTTCTGTAACCCTCCGAATCTAGTTTTTAAAAACGGCAGGTCGCACATTGATAACACACTGACGCAGAGACAACTCGGCCAATCAGTGGTCTGCAGTGTTCACACGTCACATTTTGGTATTTGTTCCCCCAGTTTGGAAACTCGGTGGAGGTGATACCAAAAAACTAGCATCAGGTACCAGATTCCAGGTCCTTTTTTGCAATGGAAACGCAAAAAGGCTGAGTCGAGTCAGTACCATGTCGTGGAAACGTAGCATTAGAAGGTCATCGGCCAAGGCAGTAGGTGGATGCAGTTAAATGTCCTGCCCAGGACAGATCTAAGATAAAGATATTTTTACTACTTTTATATCTTTATTTAACTCTGGAAGGCTACTTTCAAAGGAGAGTAAGAGCGAATACCAAAGCACAGACAAAAAATACAGCAGTTTTGTCTTCGATCCCCCAGGAATAAGTCTCTGAGATTTTACTGTTTACTGTCCCCCCAACTAAAAAACGGGATTTCTGCTCCTGTTTGGTTGATTGCTTGAATTCTTCAGTGTAATCCATGTTTAACGCTTTGACGTGTCCTTTTGCTTGTGTTCACGGCTCTAACTTTAACCGACCACCAATCCAATCTGGGTAATGAAAGTCAGAGATTCTAGACAGACATTAAACACGTTCAAAAGTCTGTGAGAAGTGGCACTGACTTGATGTGAAGACTTACGACTAAATCTGTGCAAATCACGGCCTACATGAGTTTATCTGTGACGACAAATACCCAGTGAGCCCGACTGGAGCAGACTCGGTCCAACCGGGCTGATCCGTCCTCACAGGCCCGACAGCTTCCAAACAGTTTAAGATTCATCGCGAACATTTCATCTGCAGATTCATGGGTATTCATGAATCTGCACAAACCAACAAGCAGTTCAACAGAGCCAGCAAACACAGCAACAGGCCACATTTCAACAAAGCCCAAATACAGCACATAAGCAACCGACAGAAACAGAAACCAACAGCAACATACGATGGATGTACATTCAGCTGAAAATGGCAACATTTCTATCTCCAAACCCATCCTTTAGGCCAGAGGTGTCAAACATGCAGCCCGGGGGCCAAATCCGGCCCATGAAATAGTCCAGTCCGGCCCTCATGATAACTTTGTGAAACATTAAAATTAAACTAAGATATTAACAATCATTTTAGTTCAGATACATACAGACCAATTCAATTTAAAGCAAGTCAAATTGGTAAAATACTACAATAATATCCAAAATATACTCATAACTCTGTCGATATTTTCATGTATTTACACCAAAACAAATAATCTGAGGAAATGTAAAGAAAAGTGCAATTTTAACAATATTATTATCTGTTATTAAATGTTTCGTGTATTTGTAGATCCACTGTGATCTGTAAGTTATAATGTACCTGTAAATGATAAACTGAAGCAGAATATTGTTAGAATTACACAGTTTTCCCCCAGTTTGTCCATATTATTCACATTGTTTTAAAGCAGAGTTTGTAGATGTAAACGTTTTCAGAACATAATTTTACGTTTTTTTTTACTCTAAAACAGGGAAAAGTTTGGAGTTGTCATTAGTTATACATTATTATTTTACTAGTTCGGCCCCCTTAAGATCAAATTTGGTTGAATGTGGCCCTTGAACTAAAATGAGTTCGACACCCCTGCTTTTGACCAACGGTGTCATATTTGTTTGAGTTCATTTTCATTCACATCCTCACAGTACGATCTGAAATGGACCAGCAAAATAATAACATAAAAAGCTTTAGATCCAGTTCATTTCTTCACTTTCTTGGTAAATTCTACGGGCATTTGCAGTTTAATAACCTCTCAGCTGACAGGTCTGTTTCTAACATGAAATTTGACACCATGGCAACGTGGCCCTATTGTTCCATTTCATATTTTTTATTGAAGTGAACAAATGCAGTCAAATATTACAGTCAATACTGGTGTTAACATTAAGTACATTAGTCTATACTATTAAAGTTGAATTTACTTTTTTTTTAAACAAATAATAATGAAACCCAACAAACAGTACAATGAAAAGAAAACTAAAACATAGTCATGTAAAATAATGATAAATAAAATTACACTAAACCCAAGGGAAGAATCTGGAGTTGTCATTATTTATAGGTCACTATGATAGTATTTTACTGCTCTCATCCACTTGACATAGATTTGGACTCAAAGTGGAACCTGAACTACAATTATGATTATTAACATCTTCAGATTCATCCCAAGGGCCTGGAATGGATTCTTTGGTGGTCCAGTTTTGGTCCACGAGCCTTATGTTTGACACCCATCCCTTAGACACCAAAACCATCTGAACCCTCCAGGCTCAACACAAACAGCAGAAAGGTGGCTTACTATTGTGAAGTTCATGACTTTGAGGATCCAGATCGTTAGTGCCAAGTTGATCAGGATCAGGATCATCAGCAGCAGGACGAAGAAGTAAAGGCAGCGTTTCCTCCAGCCGTATATTCCCACTTTGTACACTTGGGGTTTCTCTGAACTCTGGACATTGTTCCTATGAGTGCACTGTTCTTGGGTCATCTGTGAGGAGACACAAACAAAAAAAGGGGGAAAGCATGATTATTATGGCCGTTCACACACAAACACATGCAGGTTATTTACAGCTGGGATTTGAAAACTGCTACGAACACCGAAGTAGGAATGACGAGGGAAAAAGACTGAATTAGTTTTCTGCTCAATTCCAAACCTGGTTGACATTCTTTCTTTCAAAGAACCAAGGAATGATGATATGTCACACATATACTCACATTTGATTGGCTCTGTGGAAACAGACAAACCCATATTTTGTGCAGTGTCAGTAGCCATTGCCTAAATATAAAGTGGGCGGGGTCAAGGGCATCCCAAATGGACCGCCCACTACTTTTCGATTCATAACTTTTGAACCAGACAAGTTTAAGACAAATATTACACATAATTGTAAAGGTCTAAATGACATCTTAAACATACTCAGAGGGCAAAAAATAGTTTTGAATATTTTTTAATGAAAAATATTTTAAAAACTACTGCGTCATGGACGTGTATTTTTTGCAAGAATTACAAAGTTCGCAAAAGTGAAGTTCCTCTGACATTTTCATCCTAAAATGCATTCAGTGTAAACCTTAAACCATCTATTTTATAATCTAATAATTGGTTAGAGGAAAAAAATATATCATACCTAAATAGAAGGAGTTTTGACAAATGTCAGCATCACAGACGGATAACAAAAGTAATAAAAATATCAAATTAAACATTTTTTATTTCAATTATCAACATCATATACTTTTTTTTTTTACAATATTTACAACACATAAATAATATTCACATTACATTCACATGCATTTTGCATAGAAATATGCATTTATTAATTTTAAACTCTGTGTCTCGTATATGACATAAATAATACTGTATAATCGTCACATATGAATGTATTTGGAATAAATTTAGTTTATTTATGAGAGTTTAGAAAATGAAACAGGATGGCGGCACAAAACTTCATCATTTTCCAAACATTCACACATAAAAGTCCTCACATTTTTTTTTTTACATATTTTTTGGCATTTCAAAATACATTTTCCTGAAAATATAAGTAATTACCTAACCAAAAACTATAAGTATAGTGTAGATTATTCCTTCATTCATTCATTTTCTATACCCGCTTTAGCCTCACTAGGGTCACGGGGGTCGCTTCACACTTAAATCCTGCTTTTTTGGACAGTCAAAGATGCTTAATAAACAAAACAAACAAGGACCAAACAAAGAACAAAGATGACCATAATTCAGTTTTTAGACCAGATGTTGACCTTCCCTTGACCCCCGCCAGCTGTGCCTCTCAAATAAAGGCCCGGTATCTTCTGCAGCTGGAGGTAAATTAAAACTCCAGACAAAATTCATCATAAACTGGCAACTATTACGTTTTCTCCAGTGTTACATTAGATTACAGGCAACCTTTTATTTCTCTCTCTCTCTCTCTTTCTCTTGTAAATGTCCAACGGGTACTGGACAGACTTTCTTGGTTTTTACTAGAAGTTCAAAAACTTTACAGCTTTAGATAAAATAAACTAATGTGTTCACACTTTGAAACCCAAATTAATAAAAAATAAATACTGAATTGTATTTGCATGATTTTTTTTTTTTAATACACTTGTGCCAAATACTTCAAATGAGACTTCATGAAGGAGTTTTGAAGGGAATGTTGGAGCGTTAATCACAGCTAAAACTGACAGATTATATTAGCCAGCGAGAACAAAAAAAAATAGAATTACAAGGAAAACTGCCAACAAACAGCTGATTAATTCTGATGTCAGGACAGTGTCTTTGTGAGGAAAAAATGTGTTTGAGTTGTTTTGACAGTGACAGTGTTTTGACTGTCCTCATATTTTCATTTACGTGATTTTTTAATTTAATATCTCCTCTCCATCAAACACTCCTGAAGAGATAATATGGAGCCTGTTTAGTTGATGATAATAATCCCACAACTGGGAATAATCCGCTAATTTGTGAAATGTTCATTAGAAGTCTTGACCTTATATGTGTAAATGTTGTGATGTAACTAGTTATAAAATGTAATAAATTAAGCCGGAATTAAAACAGGTTGTAGAAATCCACTGGATTTTTCTCAGAATGAATAGAAGGATAGTTTTGCAGCAGCTGGAGGGTTCACATTCAAACTGTATGAACTATCAGGGTCCAAATACACAAAGAAAAAATGAAGCACAAACACAAAATAGAAGTGGGTTGAGATAAATAGGAGCCCTTTAAAACACAACAAAAACAAAGAAAACGGCAGTATAAGATACTCTAACATGTTACTGCTGTTTAATAACTCGAAGAGATGAGTAATTCTGTGTCCGTTTTAGCCGCCTGGTACACCGACGGCAGAGATGTGTGATGTTCAGTTCACGCCCACGTTGCCTTTGATGTATAACTTGGTACTTTGTGTCTGCTTCACTCACACTGATGTGGATTTCCTTTCTGGTGAGATATTGTGTGGTTGCAATGTTACCGTCTGTACGACATGAGCGATCGTGTATCTCATGAGTATAAATCTGATAGAGAATCAGATACAGCCCAGACTGACTGACCACAGATCAGTCAGGTGAGAAACAGCCAATTCCACTGAATCGATCAATCCATGCGTCTCAGGAAGAGCTGATGGGAGTGATCACCTCCGATATCACAAAGCTGGATGTGCAATTAAAGCCGACTGCTCACTGATCGTAAGGGTTAGACCATGAACGTCCCAGGAGCATATGGACACGGACTGAATACTGACAGGAAGTGAAGAGTTTGAATGTGTTAACCCTTTAACGGACACTCATAGAAATACTCTGAAAGTCATCCGTTCGACTTTTGTGTGTTATTGGAGGACACAATAAGACTTTATTACTTCTGTGAAACTTTTCAAAATGTGTCATTTTTATGTAGAAAATCAAAGTCAATGAAGTTACCGTTTTTGGTCACTTATCCTTAAAGTTGGGGTAATAGATGTTTTCGTGGAGCATTTTTTACTATATTGCTTAAAATCCCCTTTACACTGCAGTTACAACAAATTAATTTAATGGTCTGACACAAAAATAAAAAAAATAGCCACCCGTGGAACAGACAGGACTGGAAAAACACCATCCAATCATTTTAACCGACCCATGGAAATGACTGAATGGTGATATGTCTATCAAATTCAACTGCCATTTGCCCCTCCCCCCTCTGTACCCGTCTTTGTATCGTCTATTGTATTGTCTTATGAATCGTCTGTTCTCAGAGGCTTGGAGCACTTGTACAGGAAACAGAGCCAGAGCTTGACTAGTTACATCAGTTATATTGGTTATATTAGTATATTTGTTATATTAACTATCTTACTATATTAGCTATATTACTTATATCAGTTATATTAGTGTGGCAGCCGAGGGGTTGGTACATTTAAGTAGGGCCTACTGTTCCCCCACTAACCTAACTTTAACTTTCTAATTTGCGACCACACCACCCTAAGCCATAGGCCCAGGGAAATAAAACTCATAAATTATAAGGCAAACACAGGTTCGAATAACCCCTGGAGCAGAGACATAAGGTTTCAAATGGTCGGACCAGATAAAGGACCCTCCCTTTATAGAGTCTCGGGCTAGCGCCAGAGCTGGTGCTAGAGCCGGGCAACTTGATGCTGTGTCGTGCTCATGAATGGTAAATGAATGGACAGAACTTATGTGGCTCATCTTATACACCTTCATGGTGCCCAAAGCGCTTTACAGTGCCTCACATTCACCCAAACAGTAGGCAGCTGCCATGAACCCTCAGGAACAAGCATTTAATGTGCCAGTACTCTGGAGGCGTGGCTTCAAGAGGATGTCTGAAGAAAGGGGTTTGGACTGTTGAATTGTGTATTTTCAAAATGGAGCTTGCTCGAACTGTTTTTCCAAGATCTCCTACCCCACCTTTAAGTGGCAAAAAACAAACAAAAAAAATCTAAGAAGTAAATATAAAAAACTCCAATAACAATACATGTAAGGTGAAAGGAACATTGCTTTTAGAACATTAGACCAACATAAGTGCTGATCCAGACCCCTGTGCACATTCACATGATCCATTTGAACATCCTTCTGTCATATCTCTGCTCTGTCTTTGCTTTTCTCAGCTCTACTTTCTTTCTGTGCTCCTCCTGACCTTTCACCCAGTTCCTCCTTCCCCTCTTATTACTAATCCTGCACACCTGATGGGCCAGCTGCGGCTCATCGGGTCTGAGCTATATAACCACCTCTTAGTCCTCAGTTCCCCGCCAGATAGTGAAGGTCCATCCTTCTGTCCAGTGTATCACCTGAGTTACCCAAGTTCTGTGTGTTTTGACCTGATCTCTTGTTGACCCCTGCCTGCTAGCCTCTGTGTCCGACCCCACCTGCCTGACCACATCTCCCATCTGTCCCCGCCTGATCTCCACCAGCCTTCGCCCGACCTGTGAGTTTTGTTGCCAGCCCCGTGTATCGAGCTGCCTTTCATCCCTTGATTACGCCATCGTCTGACCCACCGGTGTGCTTATGGTTTTTGACGGACCGTCCCCGACCAAGCCCCTGTCTCACCCATTGGATAAAGGACTCCCAGGACTTTGTGTCCTGTACGCAAAGTACGATACCGAAGAGGATTCTTTTGGACTGTTTATATTCTTTATCCTTGCCTTTGTTTACTGTGGATTTGTACATAAGTACAATAAATCTTGTGAGACTTTTACTCCTGAGTGGTGTCTGCATTTGGGTTCATTGCCTGTACATTACACGTTCCTGACATTAGTACCATCACTTCATGGTACCTGACAAAGCAGGTCCACTCACTGTTCATGCAGAGGTGGAGCTTACAGACCCTGTAGAGCACATTGGACCTTACAGACCCTGTAGACCACAGTAGACCTTACAGACCCTGTAGAGCACATTGGACCTTCCAGATCCTGTAGACCACATTGGACCTCAGATTGTTCACTCACGGTCCTCACGAGAACTGTTGATGTCACTGTCTTGTAATGTAAGCGGAAATTACCAAAAATAGTCACTTTGCCGATAAAGATTTAAAGTTGAGAACGCAATGCCACTTTTGCCTTTTCGGTTCAGATCGTTACCATTTAAACGTAACCTCAAATGCGTTTGAGACGCCTGATAAAGAAAGGAAATAAATAAACGCCCTCAGTGTTCCATGTGTGACTGTCCACCAGCTGGTGTTATCATCAGCCTATTTGTGTAAAAGCTTCTTGATGGGAGTAAAGATTTCAGGCTGTAACATCAAAACAATTATCTTGAATAATGAAATGTTTCCAACAGCTCAGAAGACCTTGAGAGTGTGCCAATAAGTGCCTTTGGCAAATGATCCACCAAAATGATCCTTTTAACTTGCAACACAATCTTCTGAACCAATGTAAATTTAAAGCATTGATTAAAACTGCTGTAAAATCTTCAAATGTTCTGTTTGTTGTCAGTTTGCATCTTTGAACTCTGACACATAGAGTACGTGTCCTTGTGGAGATGATTAATGGGGAAAAAAGGAGTGAAAGAAGTGAAAGGTTTTATAGAAGTAAATATTACACAAAAACTGTCCTTTTCATTTAATATCTTCAAATAACGACCAAAGCCTTTATTCAGCTGTACAAGGTTTTTACTTCAGAGCTGCTTATATTACAGACATAAATGTATTTTTATGTCTCACTTTCTAATCCCACACTTTTTCTTATTAAAATCTATCTAAGGATTCCATTTTTGCACATAAACAAACATACAGTAATATATATATATATTAGACCATCCTTACTTTCTTCAATTTCTCCTTCATTTTAATGCCTGGTCCAACTAAAGGTCCCTTTGTTTGGACAAATATAATGATAACAACAAAGATAGCTCATAGTGTTTAATTTCAGAGCTGATATCTATCCATTTGTTTATTAGAAACAATTTGTGATCAAATTACAGATTTAAAAAACAAATAAATTAGACGGTAATGACACACAAAAAAGAATAAATGACTGTTGCTGTAAAACCACTGTCATGTCTTTGTCATGTTTCGTCTTTCACTTTATTTTTGATGGTAATTCACATCACAATGTCATTTTCATGTCAACTTCCTCATTTTTTTCTTATTTATTTTTAATTTTTTGGTATGTTTCGTGAAATGCAAACTCATTTTAGTTCAGGGGCCACATAAAGGCTCACTGTCATCATTTTAATTAGAACATTTTGTTTATTTTGTCTTAATGGTGAAAAATCAAGCTTTTGAAGGGGTGCTTTGCCATTTATTTTGTAACTTTTTCCTCCTGTTTATTTTTATATATATATGTCCACAGAGGTTTGTATTCCTACCTCTTGGGTTTCTGTTTGTGGTTTTGACCTTGCAGATCCTGATGTTCTGATATGTTCTTTTTTTTTCCTAACCATGTTTTCTTCAGCTGCTGGGTTAATTTAATGTCACTCCACTGTTACTTGTTGTTTTGCCGTGGTTAAAACAAAAATAAACAAAGTAATTTGACAGCTCTAAAGGATTTCAGCTGCTCAGTTTAAGCATATTAGAAATGTGTTTACAGAAAGTATTTGTTACCTGATGTGTCCCCGAGACAAATTGTGAAGGTTGCAACAGTGTCAAAAACAGAATTAATCAACCAAACCAAAGTAATTTCATGATTCAAGTATCACACATCAACGTTCATTATTTAACACCAATAGTTAAGGGTTAATACCTTTCAGAATTAGGAGTTCCAGTGATTATCCAGCTTTAAAATTTGAGCTTTCCAAACTCCTACCTGATACATAAAAGCTTAAAGGTGGGGAAGAAGATGTTTTCCTGGAGCTTTTTTTTTTTTTTTTTGCTATATTGCTTAAAATCCCCTTCACACCCTGATTACAACCAATGCTCAAACACAAAAATAAAAAAAAAAAATGTAGTCACTTGTGGAACCGACAGAACTGAAAGAACACCATCTAGTCATTTTAACCGACCAATCGAAATGACTGAACAGTGATATGTCTGTCAAACTCAACTGTCAAACTCCCTCTTCTGTGCATACTCCTCTTCGTGCATGAATCGTGCGTTCTCAGAGGCTTGGAGCACTTGTACAGGAAACAAAGTCAGACCCAGAGCTTGGCTAGTTATATTAGCTACACCTTATTTCCAAAAGTATTCTCTCACCTGCCTTGACTTGCACATGAACTCAAGTGCCATCCCATTCTGAATCAATATGGTTTAATCTGACGTTGGTCCACCCTTTGGAATTTTGGACCATTCCTCCAGAAGTGCATTTGTGAGATCACACACTGATGTTAGAGCAGAAGGCCTGGCTCTATTCTGTCGAGTTGAGGTCAGGACTCTGTGCAGACCAGTCAAGTTCATTAACACCAAACTCTTTCTTCCATGTCTTTATGGACATTGCTTTGTGCACAGTCATTTTGGAACAGGAAGGGACCATCCCCAAATGGTTCTCTCAAAACTGGGACCACGGAATTGTCCAAAATCTCTAGTTTCGGCATAGCAAGAGATTTTGAACAATTCCATGCTCCAAACTTTGTGGGAACAGTTTGGGGATGGTCCCTTCCTGTTCCAACATGACTGTGCACCAGTGAAGTTGGGATTTTCTTTTTTAAAGCCGGCAAAGTTTGCACATAAATTGGAGGATATTCCCTTCCTCACAGACCTCGTCATAGAGCTCTCTGAAATGTTCATATGATCAATCCTTGTTGCTCCTACCTGCTATGTGAATCTGCTGCTAACTTTCCCATGGTGCTTTGTTGTTTTGTCTTGACGCATGCGGCGATGCGACGCTGGTGGCTCGTGTTGTTGCCAGATTGAATGTTTTTCTGCTCAATATAAAAGGCTCTTTACGACGTGTTTAGCCTGGAACAGTAAAGAAATTTATTACCCTATTGAACGAAGTTAAATAGATAGCGCATGCCGTTCACAGACATCAGAAGGAACTCGTTCACAGTTCGTTCATCAGGCAGTAAAACAGTTTGTTCAGTTCACGTTTGCCCAAAATATGAACACGTTCATGAACTATCCTTCAATGAACATGTTCAGGTACAACACTGCAGAATATGAAGTGTTGGTTCAAAGGGAAGACTGATACTCATGATCTGTTCGATCTATTTTTGGACCTTTTTCCCAAAAATTTGTATCTTCAAACAGTTCCAGAATACATGGGTGAAGTCCATGGGAGATTTGTGTATGTTCAAAACGTAGCTTGCTCAACCCGGTTTTCCAAGATCTCCTACCGAACCTTTAAAGCACAATTTACAGTCTGTCTTTTTCCTTGTCTGGCTTTTGTATATTCATTCATTATTTTTGCACACATTGGCGCTTGGTGACGGAGCCTGCCTCGATGCAGGCAGATTTGTGATGCGGCCTCAGAGCTTCAATAGAGATGATGGCTCTAAGATAAGAAACGCTGCACATCTGATCATTTGCAGAAATAACATGCCATAAACATTCCTCTCACACTGTGCGTCTGTTGAACCACTGACCGGCCATTCAGTTCTGGCACAATGAAAGACAGTTTAGTTCGCAATCGCACTGATTGATTGTCCTATAAGTGTTCTATAACTCCATTATCCCCCCCACCCCCGCCCCACTGATGTGCTGATAGTGTCGATTAATGATGATTCTAATTGTCTGGCTGTGAAGACGAGACGGCATTGTTCACTTCAAGCGCCGTAATAATGGCCTAATAACTCTGTGGAAAAATAGTATTTACTGTCCACCACAGTTCTGAGCGTGCGCCTCAGACCACCACAGCCAATCGTTTTTGACAACCGCACACATTACCCGCTAACTGAAACAAATGGCACAAGACAGGGCCTCGGTGAGAAAGTGCTGAAAGCTACAGAGGAGACTCCAAAGCACCCGTCAGCAAAAACAAGAAAATCTCATTGTGTACGGTCGCATTTTCATTTCTGTTTGATGGGAGATGCAGAGAGATGAAGAGGCATATCTGTGTGATGTCTGGGCTGATAGAAAAGAGGGAAGCCACTGCTGCGTGGGTAAACAAAACAGAAACGTACAATTCGTCTGCCTTCGACCACCTCAGTGTCAGCAGCGTTCTTTAATAAAGTCAGAAGAACGAACAGTGTCTGAAAAGATGTGACATTCAATAAGTGTCTGATCAAACTGAAGGTGCAAGGATGATTTTTATTCTAATAATTAAAAAAAAAAAAAACAACTTCAACATCTGTCTTGATTTTAGTTTAATCAATTTTCACAAAATGAAAGTTTTATTTAATGAGTTTGATATTTCTTCTAAGCTGTCCCTTGTTTTGTTGTTGTTTTGTGTGTTTTTTGGGCAAAACACAAAAAAAAAAAAAAACCCCGCTTCTGAAGTAAAAGGGTTCAGAAAAAACAAAAATTTTCAAAATGAAGTTTGTATTGCAGATATTCTTTTAATCATATAATTAATTTATTCATTAATAGTTCATATAATTTGCAGTACTGCTCAAAATTTTGTATTGTTTTTCAAAACCACCACGTAGCTTGCAAAAATACAAAGGAGAAAAGAAAAAAATTAGCAGTATGAATAAACGCTTAATATTATACTAGTCATTTAGATAGATAGATGCTTTATTGATCCCAGAATGGGGAAATTCGAATTCCAGATACAACTGACCAAGATTACATTAAACAACACAGGGATACAGATACAGTTGCACT
>JAQQZY010000007.1:35226507-35237246 GCA_030068375.1 Ostorhinchus rueppellii
GATGTATTTTAACACCACATCAGAGTTGTATCATCAACACTTTGAGTAGCATTTAATTAACACTATTAAGATTGGGACAAACTACATTTTGTGTAGAAACTACAAAAATAGGACCAAGTGTCCTTTAGTCCAACGGTATACTTAAAGACATTAATTGACATTCATTTGACTGTTCAAGGTCAGTCCAGGTCAAAGGTTATGGCACCAAATGAAAGCCCACATGTGACTTCCTATCTATTGCCAATAGTAATTATATCAATACCTTCAACTGTTTTCAAGTTATAACACTTTGAATTGTGCCATTATTAACTGAAGGGGATTTTTAAAAAATCAAAAATCATTATTTCCAAATTCTTTGAACAAACGAGGCAGACTTTACCACAAAGATGTTCCACAACAAATAATACAGTCTGACTGACAGTTTTGGAGAAGATTCTTGAAAAATTGTTTAACCCCTTGATGCCTGAATTTATTTTCAATTATGGGAAAAAAACAAAACACAGAATCACCCATGTTTTTGCTTTCAAGTAGAGAGTATTTTGGTTGCATTTTGGAGCGGAAGGGGTTGGATGCGACTTCGCGACAATTGGCGTCGAGGGATTAAGGACAATGGACGGACAACAACTGACACCAATAGTCCATCGAACCCTTTCAGCTGTTGGACTAAATAGTAATAACTCTGGTAATTCCTTCATGTTCAACCACTTCCCTCAATGTATCCTCATGCAATCACTTATAATATGCAATAAACCTGTAAATGTGAAATATGTGCAGTAAGTCGTGCAATAATCTTTTCTACAATAACAATATTTATGAAAATATAAATGTACTATTTTGTAGTTTTTTCATTTTAGTTTTTTGTAATTTTACATATTTCTCTATTCTTATTTTCTGAAGAACTGTTTTTTGTTTTTTTTATAATTAATATTGTTGCACTGACTGGGTAATCCTCATTTCCTTGTACACACCATAATAACAATAAAGCCTATTCTGTATTCTATCTTTCAAAACCACAAATAGGAGAATCCAAGCCAGACCCAAACACACCAAGAGATGATTACATCTGATCCAAATCCAAAAGTACTAATTCACACTGAGAAAACTTCACTATAAATAAAAAGTTCCATATTGAGCAAAAGTATTTGAATTCACATCACTGCTGCATTTATACATGTGTTGCATTTTCCTGACATACATATTTAAGGTTGAGGTCATTTGAGGTATGATCTCAACCTGGTCATTCCTGAAATTACTGGTGGTGAGCGGATGGATCCAAATATCGATAGTATCGATACCAGGTTGGTATCAGGTCAATACTAGCATAGTGACTGATCCTTTAGTTTCAGTTTAAATTGTTTTTCACTGTTCTATTGTTTCTGAAATAAACTTATTTTGGAAAAAGTATTTTGTATTTACTTGTAAACTTTGGCATAATTCTTTTTTTTAATTATTTTTTAGAACATGTAGACAAAGAAATTAAATAAAAACAAGACCTACCAACCAGATATCAGTAGTGATACTTAAAAGGTTGATAAAACTGGTTGGTAAACAATGTAATATACATTGTACGATGTAATAATACAACTAAAAAATACATAAACACATGCTTGAAAAGGAGTAGGAAGAAGTATAAACTTATATACTCCTACCCCTAACCTCTATTGCTCATGATTTCTACGTAAATAGTTGCAATTATCTTATAATAATGATAACAACAATAAAAATAACAACAATTTAATACCAATAACAATGACAATAACATTACAATGTAACACTATTTTTTTTTATAATTACGCTAATATAGAAATACCCTTATAACTTATATAAGAAAAACAAAAAAACCAAACAAATCTCAATAAAGGAAGTAATATTTTGTGTAATATTCTATATAATAAAAATATTATATCATATAACAAATTCATATTCTATGTAATATTCTGTATAAAGCCCATCATCAGTAGACCCCTGTGCCCCGCCCCCTCATGCCCTGTCCTGTCTGTGTTTTACACACAAAAAAAAATCCTTTGTTTATTTTCTGTCCTGAGTTTTAACCATTTAATAATAAAAAAAAGGAAATCTCACAAAACACTTAAAAGATCATGAAAATTAATTGAGATTTTGCAATTTGATTATGCATCTGCCTTAATTATTGAAATGCATCAGTATCGATAGCGACGATACTGGCCCTGTATTTACTTGGTATCAGATCGATACCAAAATATGCACAGAGCATGTTCTTATTGCGATTGGTCAGTCCAGCTGTATCTGTATTCCCATGTATGTCCTGTTGTTTAATGTGATCTTGGTCGGTTGTAACTGGAAGGTAATTTCGTTGCTCTGAAATATGTGCAATGACAGACTGAATCTTAATCTTAATATGCAGTATCGCACACCACTACAAATGACTGATTTCAGCGACTAAAATACTTTCCTTCATCCTTTTATGGAGGTGAACTTTTCTCCCTAATTGTATTTAATTCTATCAAACCATTCCTGAGTCGATGGGTTTTAAATCCGACGGTGACCAGCGGACGGACAGATCCTCTTCAACCTGATCTGAGAAAAACAGGCCTTTTTCTGCTTTGTCACAATGCATTTCCCAGTGAATCCAAGCGAGTAAACATTTTAAGAAGGAGATTAATTTGCAAGTCAGCCCATGAAGAACCACTTCATCCTTCAGCTTATCACAAACACATTTGGAGATATGTGGTCTTCACTGAATAGAAATGGGATGCAAAACTTTAATCTGAAATCCGACTAAAGCTGTAAAAATAAATGAGTATTTAGAACACTATTTGTGGCTGAGATGTAGGTAAAAGGCTAGAAAAAGGGAAATGCCGCAAATTCTTGGTACAATGCTTAAGTGAAAGTACTTTGAAACTACCACCCAAGGAGATGTGTGATGTGTCCAGCCTGGATAAACCAAAGCAAAAACTCGAAGCAGAGAAGTCGCAGGTGAAACAAAGGACGGGTCTATGTTGCCAAATGTGCAAAAATGACAGATATATTTACTGTAGGACCTTGTGAAAGAGCAGCACCTGAGTTTGTGCCAAGTTTGGAAGTAGAAATGATGGACAAGGGTGAGAAAAACGAGAAGGACAATGAGGATGAGGGGAAAAAACAGAACAAGAACTCTGATATTGGTCTGTGGGAAACACAGTCAACGTTCCTCCAGGTTCCTACAGGTTCCTACAAGTTAAATTCTAGACTTTTTTACAGACCACTTAGAACAGAAATTAACCCTTCCATGCATGCATCATAAGAAGCCTAATTGAGATGTTCTTATCTTTTTTCTTGAGTGATTTTCTTACTCTTTAGGCATAAAAAAAACAATGCAATTATTATTACTATCATTATAATCGATCACTCATTTATCAGACAAAGGGTAGCTGTTCATTTACCTGCTTGACTAGTTTCAGCTACTTCCTGTAGCCTCATGTGACGCTTCTGACGAAGGCTACAGGAAGTAGCTAAAATTAGTCAAGCAGGTAAATGAACAACTACCCCTCGTCTGATAAATGAATGATCAATTATAATTGTAAGGTGGAAGACAGTATGAAACGATACCAGACTATTACTAGTATTTTTTTATGAAGCAATTTTTCATGGGGTTGCAAAAATGTCCATTCAGCTGAACACCATGCGTTTTAATTATTGAAGCAAAGAAACATGCATTTACTCATATACCGTGTGAAAACTATAACAAACACATTTTGAAGGGTGCTAATTGGATGTTTTCTCCCTTTTTAACACACTCTAATACTAGTCATTACTCACTTCATGGAGATTATATGCAAAAAAAATCCCCAAATTTTTTGTTGTTAATTACAGTCTAATAACAATAAAAGCTTTGATTTACACTCAAACGTGTTAGATCAGGTCAAATCATAAATACATGATGTTATCTTACTTGTCCAGTAGAAATACACTTTGCAGCTCTTTCCGGTCCTTCAGGTGACTCCACCCCTCATATGCCACGCCCATGTTCACTCTCCTCTGCTCTTCTAAAGCCTTTTTCTTGGCAGTAGCCTTCCTTCTCGAACACAGTTTTGCATTCAAAACCCGCTGTTGCCACCTTTCCAAGTGTCTACCTGTTTTAGCTTTGTATGCTAGCTAATGTAGCTATCCAAGCTCTGGCTCAGTTTCCTCAGTAGGAGCTCCAAGCTTCTAAGGACGTGTGATTCATGCCCAAATAGGGGTGCACACGGAGGGGGAAGGGGGCGGGACAAATGGCAGTTGACTTTGACAGACATATCACCGTTCAATCATTTGGAGTGGGTGCTCGAAATGATTGGATGTTGTTTTTTCAGTCCTGTCGGTTCCACAGATGACTAAAACTTTTCATTTTTGTGTCAGAGGATTTAATTGTTTACAACTGAGGTGTGAAGGAGATTTTTAGCAATGTAGTAAAAAAAAATGCTCCAGGAAAACATCTCAGATCCCACCTTTAATACCTTTGAAAGACCTAAACGTGGGTATGTAAATTCAAGGTTTTTAAGACTTTTTCAGACCCCGCGGGAACCCTGGTTTTTACTGCAAATGACAAGCATGGCTCTCCATTCAGTGTATACTTTAGTCACAAACGAGTAAATATGTTGAATGTAAACATGATCAATATGTTTAGTGAATGCCTGTGTCATTAATGAAGACTTCAGTACCACACGCTTCAGTGTTAAGTTCTGTTTCTGTTATTCTGTGCATGCCTGTGATGTTGTGTATTCATATTTTGTAGTCTATCAGACACATACACACACTTAGTCACAATATCACAGGATATCTGACTTTTGAGTGAAGCTGAATGTCACACTGTCTCCGTTATGTCTCCTGACAATTCCTCCTGCATACCGTCTGATAAAACAGAAAAGGTCATTGAAGAAATGTTAGAAAATGTTGTAGGGGGAAGGCTGCGTGTGCTCCGCATTGCCTCTCGACATTACCGACAAAGTCAAAGAAAGTGTGGAGGCAAATAATTACTGAAGCAACAGAACGAATCATTTGGAGGACGTGATTAGTTACTAGCTGTGGAGAGAGGGGAACTTCAGTTAATTGTCCTGGAGAGTTTTTGTTTTTTTGTTTTTTTTTTTAACTCAGAAGCAACAGAAGGACACAAAGAAAAATGTCTCTCAGCAGATTCCTCAGCAGTTATCTATCCATCCCATAAAAATACTGTGAATGAGTTCACATTTGACATAAACACAGGTAAGACTTTAACGCAGGAGTGTTCAACTCATTTTAGTTCAGGGGCCACATCTTCCCAATATGATCTGAGATGGGCCAGACCATAATAATAAATTAAGACAATAAAGTAAAATTACAATATATAAATAATGTCAACTCTATACATTTCTCTGTTTTAGAGTAAAAAAAAAAAAGTGAAATTACATTGGGGTTATTCTAGTCGTTACAACATTTTTTGCCAGTATGCAGAGGCGGAGCTAGAGGGGAGGCCGGGGTAGCACTGGACCCCCCTGGAATCTGATTGGACCCCCTGGGTGCCACCACAGATGACTGACATGTCATGATGAAAGGAGCCAGTTGCGTTTTGAAATTGGAGAAGCTTATTGACGGCTAAGTCCCTCCTGTACAGTAGTTGGTGCTATGTTCCACAAAGAGTTGAACTCCGCCTTACTAGGAGAAGAAGAAGAATCACCACAGAAGAAAAGGGAGATTTGAGCTGGATTTCAGCCTGAACAGGACATCACCAAAGTAAGAAGAGGAGGAGGAGGAGAAGCAGAGAGTGAAATCTTCATTCTAAAGTAAGTTTCACAGTAGTTTCCTGATGAGTCATTGTTTAAAATCACTTTTGTGATCAGATAGGAGACAGTTTTGATACAAGCCACAGATATCAAGCTAACATTCTTGGCTTAAATACTCTATCCTCCAAAACTCTTCCTACGGCTTCACATGTAGACATTTTTCCCTGCCTAATGCACAACAAATTCATCGTCATAGTCAGTGGTCCCCCTGAAATAGCCTTGGCCACCCCAAGGACAATAGTCTAGCTCCGCCACTGCCAGTATGGCCAGGCAATAGGCGGAAAAATGGGGGCAAATTTTATTTTAAGTAGTAGCGTTTTAATCTGCAGTAGACTAGGGGTTGCTTTATGACCAACATGTTATTTTAATCTATTTTATGACTGTATTTTTATCTGTCCTTTTGTTTTTTTTTTTATTGTATTTGTATTTTATTGACCCATTGTGAAGCACTTTGTGAACTCCTTTGTCGGTGAAAGTGCTATAGAAATAAACTTTATTTACTTCCTTACTAGTCTTAAGAAGCTCTAAAAAAAAAACCAAACAAACTTGTAGAAACCTGTAGGAACCCTGCATACACCCCATCTTTGTAAGTCATCTTCAGGCCAGAAGCTCCTTTCAATCATAACGTCAAAGCTTCACTACTCTGCATCATGGTTCATGAGCATTACTGTTCCTATGCTAGCAGTTTTATTTAAGTCTGCTTAGAGTGAGTCTGACAGCAATAAAAATGTCCGGTTCACTCACTTTAACCTCCAGAACATTGTGTTAAGTGTTTTGCTGCCATAGTAAAGTCATGATGTTGGACATAAAACACATTTCAGAGCACATTCAGCTGCTTATGCTTGTGGAAGAAGGTCCGACTATGCAGCGAGTCTGAAAACCATGTGGGTGTGTTGGTGAAATTCAAGATTTGTGTCAACAAGTTATGAACGTAAGTGAAAATTTACAGAATATTTACATACATTAACTTCCTCTACACTCCCCTATCGTTCATCTCCACTTTGTAAAGCTTCAAATATTCCCTATTGATTTTGGGTTAGTGATTATTGGCCCTAAAAAGGCATTTGAACTGGTCCTACTAAACCACAGCCATCATTTTTCTCTTGCATTAACCTATTCTAAAACACTGCAAGGTCTTCTTAGCTTCATTGCTATTGCTTCCACATAAAACGTATCTGACCAAAAGAGTACATGTTCTCACAAGGTTCACTCGAAACATATTAGTGCGGCTTTTGCTTTAGTGAGAATGCCAACACGAGCAAATGCTTTTTGTCTAGTGTTGCTTCTACAGCTATCAAAGGCAAAAGCAAACCACGAATAAAAAATGCTATGAATAGGGTGAACAAAAGGAAAAAAAAACCCTAGGAACCTGCCTACATTTGACAGTTAACCTGTTGTCAGACATTCTGGGAGAAGTGGGATGGTGACCTCTAATTAGATAATTAGAGAGGTTCCGTGTTATTTTTTTTATGATAATTTCATGAAATTAAAACCATGACCTCTATGTTTGAATCAGTTACCAGCTTCAGGATCATTTAAAAGAGAATAGCATATTAAGCAGTTTTTTTTAACTCTTTTTTTGCCATTGACAAGATATTCCGTCAAAACATGTCTTACTGTTACCCAAAAACAAACAAAGACGCAGCTTTTGCAGGAAAAAACAAAACAAAATACTTTATTTATGTAGCACCTTTTAAAACTGGTTTAAAAAGTGCTTTACAGACAAAATGAAGAACCAATTGTAAAGTTTTCAAACTGGACTCACCAGTTTCCCATAGCAACATATACAGCACCATTCCTATTTAATCCAATCCAATCCACTTAATTGATATTGCACCTTTAAAAAAAAACCCAAGGTTGCAAAAGTGCTGTACAATGCAAAAGACACACAAAACAAAAACACACTTGAAAACAGAACCAAGACCAAACAATTCTCATGCTGGGTTAAACACCAGGGAATTAAAGTGACCTTTAAGCCAAGACTTAAAAGTTTCCAGAGAAGCTATGACATGGGTGGTTAACCCATTCCAAAGTTTAGGAACCGGCACCGAGAAAGCTCGGTCACCTCTAGTTTTTACCCTTGTTTTTGGCATGACGAGGAGAATCTGATCTGCGGACCTCAGTACCCTAGAGGGAGTGTACCACCAAGAGGTCAGAGGTGTATGGAGGTGACCATTAAGGGATTGAAAAGCAAGTAACATTTTAAATTGTATCCTAAAATCAGAAGGCAGCCAATGGGTAGAAGCCAGGACAGGAAAATAATGGAAAATGCAGTTTCAAAACCCTTAAAGATGATTATGGATGCAGACTCTGACAATTCAATGTATGATGAACCTTCAGAAGAACCTTTTAGAGATAGCGACCAAGAAAGGGGTGATGAAGGAAACAGACATGGGGAAACAGAGGGACAGGGGTCAGACACGGAGATGAGGGAGACAGCGGGGGGACTGTGGAAACAAAGGGACACGGAGACCATCACAGACAGGAGGAAGATACAGGAGACATTTATGGTGGACATTCCAGGAGAAGAAAGACAACAAGACTGTGAACAGAGAGCACATTCAACACATAGATGTTCTCACCTCCGACTGCCAGTGGTGAAAGAGCAGACACTGTTTTATTTGGCTTTTGCATGAAATAAATAAATACATTTATTCATAAATAGATAAATAACCTGATGTTCATGTAATTATTTACAGATGAAACACAGCAAGAGGACATGGTCCAACAGGAGGACATGGTGCAGCCAAGCAAAGGCCAGAAATCTACAGTATGTTGTGCATTTGTTTTATCTTTGTTGGAAATGAGGAATGTTGGTGTTTATATGAAAAAGGCGAAAATGTGGATGACTCATAACTGAATTATGTAAATGAGTAAAGTTTACAAAGAATCTGGTGCTTCAGGAGATGTTTCATGTAAAATTTGAGTGTAGTCTTTCGTTTCTCCGAACATTTTGTGGAATGGTGGGATATCTTAGAACCGTTTGTTGTTGTCGTCGTTTGATTACCTCCACCAAGGAGGTTATGTTTTTGCTGGCGTTTATCTGTGTTCAAAATAATTTGAAAAGTTCTGAACAGATTTGGATGAAATTTTTGGGAATTGTTAGAAATTGGAAGAGGGAAAAGTGATTAGATTTTGGTGGTGATCCGGATCACCGTTTGGATCCAAAAAATTTTTAAAGGTTTCTTTATCATTGGGAGATAGGGCATGACGGCACTGAGCTGCACATGAGGTCATTCAGTGCCATCTAGTGGAGGAAAGTACAAACACTACCATGTCGGACGTCTGTGCTCTTCAACTGCTTTTCCAGTTTTGAATACGGCGATACAGTTTGTAAATTAAAAAAAATGTAATCAAGAAACCAGTTTTATTTTGAAAATCAATATTTTTGAAAAAAAAATTGAAGTTTTTGCACAAAATGTCATTTTTACCTGAAAATTGCGAATATACAAATGTTTCTACCTCGCGAATGAATGAAGACAGATTGAAGTTTTTTTTTGTGTGTTTTGAAGTTGAAGTTCTGTTCTTAGTTATTCGTGGAAATGACCAAAAACGCCGGCGTTGGCTCAGCAGCTCACTGTAAGACACTCTGGTGATTAAAGAGTTAACCGCAAACTAAAGATTATTATATACAGAGACAATCTGCTGTTTAGAGTAAACAAACAAATCAGCTTGTTTGACTTGTTCTAAACTCAGCTCTAACTGTGCTCTCAGACAGGGATCACATTATGTACCCAGAATTCCATGTTCTGCCCTCAGGCTGCTGCTATAGGCATCCGCAGACTGGGAATCATAGCTACACATACAACATAATAAGCTTCAGCTGCAGTTACATTAGACAGCCACAGGGGGCCCAATAACATTCAAAAACTCTTCTTCAATGTGTGTTTACCTCCTCATAATTACACTGCTCTGCGCTTTTGTCAGTAACACGTGTTTTAAGTGTGCAAAATAATATTTGATTCTGTTTTACGTCACTGTTTACTTCATGTGCTCTCTGTTTTGCTGTGAAACCTCCATAACTGCCCACGAGGGATGAAGATGTTTTTGTTCTGATTCAGCACTGAAAGGTTCACTAAATCTCTCGGTGTGTGATGTTGCCATGACAACACTAACATCCCAAAACAGTGCTGAGAGTTGTCTGTATCCCCTTTAGGCATCGTGGGACAAACTGGGACGAGCCCGCAGCTCCTGACAGATGCCGAGTCGACCTGAAATCTCTCTCAAGTACCGCTACCCATAATGAGCGAGCAGATTCAAATTAAAGCAAGTTGGATTATTTAAAACTGGCTAAGGGAAAGACAAAGAGCAAACGGAAAAAATAAAAGTAATAAAAGAAAAAACAGAGCGGATCGAATGTAAAAAAGGCAGACAGGTGAGGATTTAAACATCACAGAAGAATTGTGTCTGACTTCAGAGGAACCCGGAATCTAAGAGCGTCTGTGCTCAGTGATGGGAAAAGTCTTCTTTACTTTGTGATATAGTTTTTAAACTTAATTATCACTCTAATTAGGTTTGGATGTGGGATGTAAAACCATTTCCCTCAGTGTTTGCCAGCTTTCTTCTCTAATCTTTTCTAATTTATGCCCTATTTAGGTTTCACACAGCTAAGAGAGCAGTCCCTTTGTTTTATACAGTCATGGAAAAAATTAGACCATAAAAAAACATTATGCAACAAGTACTAACTCCTGTGTGTACCCTGTGACTAAAACAGACAGAAAAGAAAACATGGGATGCCTAAAAACCCTGGTTTTGGCAGCTGAAATGCCACCTAAAATTAATTTGCAAACTATTACATCAGGGGTGTCAAACTCACTTTGGTTCAGTTTCACATTCAGCCTAATATGGTATAAAGTGGGCCGGACCAGGGAAATTATATAAATGTTACTATGTTAACTGTATATAAATAATATTGTTTATACAACTGATTTTGTAAATCTGATTGTGTGTGAGGAACTGAAAAAGTATGTGTGAATGATTATA
>JAQQZY010000007.1:35363790-35374683 GCA_030068375.1 Ostorhinchus rueppellii
TGCGACCCCCGTGACCCTAATGAGGATTAAGCGGGTATAGAAGATGAATGAACCTAAATGAATGAACTATAAGCCATTATCCCACCCACTATTGAAAGAACAAAAGAAAAGTGAATGAGCGAATAGTAATTCTATCTAAACACTTAAGGACAGGCTGCCAGGTTTTGTTGAAAACATTACTACAGGGTTATTCAACTCCAGTCCTCGAGGGCCGGTATCCTGCATGTTTTAGATATGTCCCTCTTCCATCACACCTGGAAGCCATTACATCGTTATCAGGCTTCTGCAGAGCTTGATGATGATGAAATGATCATTAATTGAAGCAGGTGTGATGGAAGAGGGAAATATTCAAAACATGCAGGATACCAGCCCTTGAGGACCGGATTTGAATACCCCTGCATTACTAGAACCTGTAACTGACAATCAAACCTTCTCAAGTTTGATAAGGTTTAAGACATCTCTTCTACTTTACTTCTCACATACTCGTATATGAGGTGGCAATCAGGAATGTTAGGGGGGGTACATGTCTGTGACGGAAGCGGTGATGAGTGGGGTGGGGGGTGTCATGCCATATGACCGAAGAAAGCAAAAGTGAAACTTAAGACACTTTAGTAATACCTCTGTCTCCCGCTGTTGTGCAGCTCTTTTTCCTTTTCCTCATCTTCCGAAACTTTTATTTGAGGGGGCAGGACGTTTGTTGCCCCCACCCCCACCCTCCCCCTCAGAACAGGGCTTGAATGACACCCTGGTGTTTGCTCTGCCACTACATTCACAAGCGTCACTAAGGAGTGTATCAAACCTGTGACATTTCTGCTAATGAATTTCATACTGTGTGAACAAACGTTTGAGCAGATTGGAGGCGTTTCACCCTGTTGAAGAAACGGAAGCTTTTCAAATGTTACAAGTCGTGCTGGTGTTGTCTTTTCACATGAAATATAGCTTCAGTTTGGAGTGTTTCTGCCTCAATGCCATGTTGGCTACGTTCTAAACCAAAACAATGGCGCATACTGTGATGTCATCACGCATGTACAACAGAGATGGAATTATTAAGCAGGCAGGCAAATGATTCCAACGAACTGAGCGACTGGGAATGGGTTCTTTTTGAGACCCAGTTCTCGATTCCTGGCCCTAATAATAATAATAATAATAATAATACATTTTGATATCCATACATCATACTGATACATCCTACCACATACTCACAGCATTAACAGACAGGTGATGTACATGTCATATTTAACCAACGTGTATTTTACATGACAGCCCTGAGGCACGGATGTCTCATTCTGTTTAATGCCCGTTTCCTTGACTCCTCCACATCTCAATTTCAAGAAAAGTCATTGACTTTTGGTATACAAGGAGATGAAAGCATCAAGGTATATTTTCTCATGTATAGATGCAGTCCAAAATGAAACATTCAGAGAATATTAACCCATAAAGACCGATCCATAAAAACCACCAAAACCATCTTCTGATCTAAACTGTTTAATACCTGTACATGTAAATAATTGGTATAAAATGCAGTTTATCATCTTTTCACAGTCATCAGATATGATCCATTTGAACATTCAGAGGCTCTGTAGTAACCATGGAAACACTCATCTTCTACAACATTGATTCACCAGTAAAACCCATGGAGTTGGATCAATGACAGTGGATGGACACACTGGGTTTATGCTCGATGAATGATATATTTTGTTGAAAAAGTCATGTTTTCTTCATTTCTGATATTATGACAATCACTTTCAATCGAAGCTTTTATGAACATCTACATGATCAGTGAATTAACCTATAAAGATCCAACGTGACTTTTGTGCCAGCTCTTAAGTAATTTATCACTATTTATTGTGATATTATATATATACATACACACACACACACACACACACACACACACACACACACACACAGAGAGAGAACAAAATCAGACTTTTTCAGTAAAAATCATCAACTGAACATAATTCCAGTGTTTCCATCCACTGTCATGGATCCAACTCCATGGAGTTCACTAGTAAATCAATGTTAGAGAAGATGGCAATGTTTCCATGGTAACTACAGAGCCTCTGAATATCCAAATGGCTCATATCTGATGACCATGACAAGATGACAGACTGTGTTTTACAGCAATTATTTCCATGCATTGATAGGATTAATGGATCAACAGGTATTGAACAGTTTCCATCAGTAGGTGGTTTTAGTCGATGGCAGCTGTTTGGTTCTTTATGGGTTAAATATGAAAAACAAAACAAAACAGATTTTAATTGAAAAAAAAAAAGCAAACTGTTGAGGATACCATTACAAACCATGGTGATAAATAACTTATGAAAGGTTAAAAAGACAGAAAAATCCTTTGGGAGCTACCACAAAAGTAGCTCTGGGTCTTTACGGGTACTGAAATAGAACGCTGTTAAAATAAAATACTTCATAAAGTCAATGTTTGTGTTTGTTTCTGCAAAGCCAGCTACACTTTCATAGTTTCTCTCCCCATACTGTATCTATCAAACTTAAATTTGGCGTGCTATTTTTTTTCTTTTCCTTTTTGGCTTTAGACTCTTGGGACTAGTGATGTGACCGTGGTGAATAATCCTCCCCGATCGGCCTTGGGCTATGTATTTTTTAAGTTAACTGTACAACCCTGACATAATGGGTTCATCAACACTCCAAATTAATAGTCACAGCTTAAGGGCTTCTTGTTACAGCTGTTAGTAGCCTACTGTCTTTCCTAATTTTAGCAGAGAGCGGTTCCTTCTGATGCCTGATAAACAGTGACAACACACTGGAACGTTAGTTCTCCTGCTGCTCTATCAAGTCCAGGCAGGTCTTGGTGTATTTTTGATCTTTTAAGTGGGTACAAACCCTCCCTGTGCATCGACCTAAGGAGTGTGGTAGGTGACTCAGTGCAGATAATTAAACTGTGACCTTTACCAGCAAAGCGGTCTGTTAGTGATGCATGGAAGAACACGCGCAACTTCACATGTACCGCATTTGGACATGCATGCATTTAACTGTAAACAGAGGCTGTGTAGCTGTGCATTCACAACCTCCTCCAGCTCGCTTGCTATTATCTACAGACTGCATTTGTTCTTTTTTTCCACCATTGTCTAACCTGTCAAGCCCTGCCAAAATATGTTTTCTGTCTCCCTGTGGCTCTGTGCACACAGACGCTACCTTCCAATTATCTGAAGAGAGAGGCAGACAGAAAACTGGGTTGATAAATCTGAGCAGTGTCTGACAGTGAAATGTTTCATAGGGTGATTCTGTCTCCTCCTTTCCTTGCTTCCTTTCCTTTCGTCCTGGATCTTTCCTCATGTGACACATAACTCAGGCCCTAGTTACCTGACTGCTTTTTTTTCCCCCCTCACTGTGTCTCAGACAAAGAGCTGCATAACTCCCAGCTCTACAAAGGTGAGTCTGACTGTGTCAAAAAGACAACTGGGGTCCTAATTACAGAGACTGCTGCATCGTGTGTCGGTGTCAGAGTGTGTACATCTGTTTTGACATGAATCTGGTGGATTTATTTGTGCATATGCATGTGTGTACGCACACATTTCAGTGCAAGACATCTGCAATTACTCAATGTTGTGCACAGGAACACTTAGGAAAAAATGCTCAAAACAACACTAAACAAGAACAAGGAGAGTGAAAACAAGAAAATACACACTAATTAGGGATGGATCACATTCAGCATATACAACCAAAAAAAGGGCAGATATTATCCTCAGGTACAAACTTGCTGTAACAAAGAAACTACTTTTTTTTTTTTCTACAGCTATACGTCTTTTTTAAAAGCCTTATTTGTTTAAAGTGTTCTGAAAAATAACCTACAGTAATTATTATTACGGATGCATCTGCTATAATCACCAAACCTATGTCTCCTCAGAGGTTCAGCTAATGGCACAGAACATTTACAGTGTTTCAAACGATGCCACAAGGGCCAAGCTATCGCTTTTAGACCAATTCCACCAAGCATTGTATGCAACGGAAAACAAGGCTTGTTTCCTTAATGTGGAAATATACAAAAACAAAACAATAGTGCCAACATAGAAAAAAAAAGGTTGCTCAATTGCAGTTAAAAAGTGTTCAAAGGCTATGTACTGTATGGTTATATACACACAGGTTAAATTACTTTACTGATAAAAATAAAATGGCAAAATCCAAACATTTATGTAAAAAAAAAACCCACAAAAACACTTGACAATCTTGCTTGTAAAACTTCTAAACTATAACTACAGTCGAGCTGTAAAGGAAAAAAATACATTTTGTTCAACAGAAGCTCTGAAAATCCAACTAGGTGGGCGAGTGAGTTGTCAAACAGTCATGAAATCCTTCTGTTCACCATAAAACCTGAATATAGAACAGTAATTTACAAAAGCAGCACCAGGGTTCAGATAAAACAACTGAGACCAGAATGACTCCTGGGGGAAACTTCTATAGTCTGTGTAATGTGACTTAGTATTTTTCCAAGACATGTTCAATTTAAAAAGGACTTTACAAACCCAGAACAGAACAAATAGATGTGAAATATGTGAAATATACGCCCACAGATATCTTGTGTCGATACTACTCGATGCTAGTTTGCAACAGCTGCATGAGTTGTTCAGTAGAAGATAATATACAAACATGTTTGCACCAGGCTGTTCAGCAGAAGTAGGAGCATCACCTAGAGCAGGGGTTCCCAAAGTGTGTGTGTGTGTGTGTGTGTGTGTGGGGGGGGGGGGGGGGGGGGGCAGAGTATTATTGTATTGGTATAGTGTAGTTAAGAGCCTAAGAAGTGCTTTTACTAAACATAAAAAGGCCAACAACTGTAATAAAAACAGACACATTACCCTAAATAAACATGAACATAACCCCCCCACACACACTTGAACCCCCCTGCACATAAAACAGAATGAGTAAGATGTCAAGTACCCACAATGCAATGCAGGAAATATGCCACAGTATCCTTGTGCGTCTTTTTTTTTTTTTTAATGTTTCAGTCACTTTGGGGATAGTGGGGGTTGTGAGTTTAAAAGTTTGGGAACCCCATTTGTTCGACAGATCGTCCCTTGAGAATCAGCTGGTTCTATGTCCACTTTTCCTCATTTTGAGAAAACAGAGTTTGAAAATTCCACCTGTCTGATCTGATATTTACAGCTATCAGTCACCTTTTGTGTGGAACAGTGTCGACTGTGGAAGGTACCCTAAACATATCATTAACATGTTCTAAATCTGCATAGGCTTAGAGATAGAAGAAGTCAAAAATGGACATAGAACTTTCTGATTCAGAGGCATGGGAGTTGATGAATGTTGTGATTTTCCACCCCTAACATCACAAAATAGATTTACAATATCTATACACTATCATTGAATAACTCACCCATCAAAATAATCCATAAGTCTTTCAGAAGGGATCGAAATTGAACATTTTTCTTCTTGAGGTTTTATGGCGGTGGGCAACTAAACTTATATATTACCGCCACCAGCCGACGCAGAGTTGGATCTTTCAGCTTAATCGACACCAATTGAACATTTTTCTTCTTCTTGTTGAATTGAACATTTTTTCTGAGGAGTTCCCCTTTTGTGCTTCACATGTGCTCCACGGCCATTTTGAGCCAATGTCACATGATCCAGGTATGGCCCCTGATTGGCTCCTTGTACACAGAACTACCTGATTTGAAATGAGCTCCACTCAGGACATAGAACTAAATGTTTTTAAGTTGGAGTGTGTGTAGATGTTTAGCTTGGAGCTAAGCACTTTGGTTCATAAACTGAAATAATAAACTGAGGTAGAATATTGCTAAAACTCCACTTATTTTTCTTAAGAAATTACAGGATGTTTTGTGGTTGTTCAAGTTATTCCATTTTTTTAAAAGGATAGTTTGTAGATGTAAACATTTTCATATGTATTTTACCCATTTGAGATCATACAGGCTGAACTACAGTGAGTTTGACACCCCTGACCTGGCGTTTCATCCACAGCCCGTGTCTCTATCCGTCTGATCCTGTGTCCTCTATTATTATGGGTCTATGTCCAGGTTCAAGGTAAAGAGGCATTCACTTCTGATTCATTGACATTCATGTCACATAGACTCCTCCTATCCTGTCTCAACCGTCTGGCTGTAGCTGTTTTTCCGTGCAACTTCACACATCATTATCCTCATCATTGTGTCTTTCATACTAAATAGTGTCGCTAAAAATCAGCAGGTCTGGATCCATCATTGTTGTCACTTGATGTCCCTTTGACATAAATCATTGGTCAGTCCCTTTGTTTGTGTTGCTCTTGGGGAAGAAGCTTGAAATGGTCACAATCAGTCTGTTTCCATGACCCTTCTTCACCTCTGTACATTCATTATCTTCACCTGTCTGCTCCTGAAGCCACACCCACTTCCTGACCCTGTCACCACCTAATCAGCCACTAACCCTCACCTGTGTGCACACCTGTTTTTTCATCTGTACGTATGTATATATTCACCCCACTGCCCCCCAGTAACCATCTGACACCCTGCTCTGGTTCTGTCTTTGCTGGTCTCTGTAGTTCCAGTTCTCAGTCGCTCCAGTCACCATTGTTCCCAGTCTCTGTAGTTCCAGTCTCCATTGCTCCGGTTTCCGTGATCCCGTTTCGGACCTGCACTTGACCAGTAAAATCCACGCCACCTTTTCTCACTTTCACCATGTTCCTCTGCTTGTTTTCTTGGATTCCTGCCTGCCTGTTCCCCCGACCCTCTACACTTCTCCAGCCTTATCCCTTCTATATTAATAAAATACACTAAACTAACTCTGTTTGTGTGAGTGCACTTGGGTCCAAACCACACCTGTGATAGAAATTCCAGTTTTTAATCACACCTCAATATTAGTTTTCAGTGTAAAAGTACTTGTGATAAAATAGTTTTTTTTTTTTTTTTTTTTTTTTATTAAATAATGCACAAATTTACTGTGTAAAGGTTTTTTTTTTTTTATTATATTGGAGTCTGGATTTTTTTTGCTGTTTATCCAGAGGTAAGGGTCATGGGAGGGTGTATTCAGACCTACTACATTTGGTCCACTTAAAACAGACCAAAGCTCATTTTCACGGAAAATCCAGACTTTTTTTTTTTTTTGGGTGGGGGGGTGAATACAAATATGCAATATAATTACAGACCACCAAGAAGAGTTGGTCTCTGTCTGCTTCCAAGTGGACTCTGGGCCAGTTCACTTCTGGTGAAACAAACCAAGGAACCATGTGCCTTTTTGTGCTTGACGAGCCACTGGAGCTGAGCTCCATATTACCTTAACCCCCATATTGTGAAACTGGCTCTGAATGAGCTGTACTTGACAATAAACATTATTTTCATAAATTTGTGTCTAAAAATAAAATACAAATTATAAAAATAATAGCTGCACATAGGACCTCCATGTTTGTTTTCATCAACACCTCCCGTCTCTTATTCACGCCACCTCTGACTTCACTGTCCAATGCCAGCACAGTTCGTGACATGTGTACTTCTCTTGACAGTTTGGTCCACTAGCTAAGAGTGCAATCAGAATCCGATCCGACCCAAACGGGAAAAAAAAAAAAAAAATCCACATTCAATCTGATTCAAATCAGCAGAACAAAGGACTTTCCAGGTTTGAATACACCCATAAAGACATTTTTACACTCGGGATGCACTGATACCTGATACTGGTATCGGTATTGGATCCGATACTGCTGTGAGTACTTGTACTTGAACTCGTAAAAGTACTCAGATACAACTTGCGGCAGTGTGACATTCACAGTTCAGTGCAGCAGGTACGAAGGAGTAATGTCAGCAGTGTGGGGATTTTTCAAAATAAATGACTGTGACAGAAGTGATGCCGCCTGGAAGTAACGTTAAAGATACAGACGGATACAGACAGAGCGTTCTGTCCGTCCTCTGCTTATGCATTTTCCAGGTGCTGGCGGATGCGTTCCCAGACAGAGAATACCAGCAGAACCGTGGAGGTAGAGGATCTGTTCAAAGAGTGACTGTGTGAGTTACTGAAAAACTACTGATACATTTATGACAACTACCCAGGGCTGGGCTGGCTTATGCCACACAGAAGTGACAGAAGTGAAAATGAAACTTAAATTCACTCGCAGTGGAAACGCTGCAACGTTAGTGTCCACATTAGTGTTCCCTCTGTCAGCTCCACGTTCATTGCTACTGAAATTCTTCTTCTTCTCAAAAACTTTAATTTTCTTCATGGTATTTGTCCAGTATGGTTAATCAAGAGCAGTGCCCCCTGGTGGATTAATAAAGAAACGGTCATTCCAACATGTTAAATGTCAGTAGCAGCACTTTGTTCCAGTCAGACTAATGGCAACGGCAATAAAGCACATTTCCAAAAGGAACTAAGAACTATTAAGTACCCATATCAGTACTTGATGTCAGCAAATACTCACATGTAAGTACATGTACTCTGTCTGGAAAACAGTGGTATCAGTGCATCCCTAATTTACACCGACTGATGATGTAAAACTTGCCAATGACATTTGTTGTAAAATAAATGCCAGTAACACTTGAATTTGTAGTTTTGAGTTTTACACCTTCCCCATTAAAACCTGTGCAAGATCATGTGGACCTACTGTAGATACACGGAACAGTGTTAATCTCCCTGAGTAACAGATAATATAGCAGAGATGCAATAGTCACTGAGGACAGGACAGCAAAAACATTACAATTACCAACATATGACATCATAATAGAACCAGTATGAGCTTGTGCGTCATATCTTTTCTCAGCTCTACAGCCACAGATGGTCAAACTGCAGCTGCGCAGCGATTATTAATACTGATATGTCTGTAATAATCGCCAAAGCCTATATGTCTCCTCAGAGGCTCAGCTAATGGCACAGAGCATTTACAGGGTTTCAAATGATGCCACGAGGGCCATGCTATCGCTTTCAAACCAATTGGGACCAGTGCCAAAGCACCAGCGGTGAAGGTGCACTTTCTTCCTGGCTAATGACCATGAAGTGAATATACATCTCCTCACTGTCCCGGACACTAAATCTGCAGGAAAAACTTCTTCTCCATCATGGCGGGCGCTAACCTGCGGCGGAGATGATATAATGTGATCATAAAAATGTGGTCTGGGGAGAGGCACAAACTCTCACCTTTTTTCCATCAGTGATAATTTGTTTTCCCCAGGAGGTCCCCCAGCCCCGGCTTTACCCGCTGCCTCGCCTACTTGGTTCCCAGCATGCAGTGGGGCACGATGAGCATGCCGCTTTGGTTCATATCTGTCATTGTAATGGTTCCTGTCCTCAGTGGGAAGCCGGTGGCCACCGATGAATAGCAAAGGAGTAATTTATTTACATGACTTCCATTATCATATATTCTGAGTGCGGCCTTGTCGACACTGAATGCTGATTTTATGTTTCCCTAAAGGTACAGCCTATAGGCTCCATCTTTAGGGTAACAGCTTCATATCCTCTGAGCCAGCAGTTACCTGTGATAGGCTGGCCTGTACTGCTGTCTAATGCATCTGTCAAAGGAAAGGATTGAACCAAATATGGAGTGTGCTGGCCTTGATCCAACCCTATGCACAAAAACCCCACAACAGAAAGTCTCAAGCCTGTCACCAGAATTAACTGTTGCAATTGTACATTTCTGCAAAGCATGGATAAGTGTAACAGCAGGATTCTGAATCAAAAATATATTTCATACATAGCCAATCCAAGCCTGTATGAAGATATAAGCAGAATTTGATTTGAAGCTCAGTACAGGTAATAACTGTTCTAAAATGTACTGCATTTCTCTCTTCCTTTTTATCTAATGTATCCATTGAAGCGCATATAACATAAGGCTGAATGTATCGCAATGCAGCATCAAAATCATTAAAGCATCACGCACCAAAAGGGGCTAAAGAGCTGGCTGGAGAATCAGCTGGTGACTGATGGGTTGCTGGTTCAATTCCCTTGACTGGCAGAAAGTTGTTGGCTGATGTGCCCTTGAGCAAGACACTTAACCCCCCCCCAGTTTGCACTTTGGGTGCCAAATATGGTGAGCCCACTGCTCCTTGCATGCAGTGTGTGTGATGCATGATGATCTAGTCATGGGTTAAAGGCAGAAGACAAATGTCAGTGTGCGCCGCATGCTTATGTGTGTAACAAACTACTGTTGACAAAATAAAGATTTTACTCTAAACATCCATTATAGCGACACCAGCTTCGATATGAGCAAGAGTCGTAATTTATAAAATTAAAGTGAACAGTTGTATGTTTTGGCATAACTGAGCAAAATACCAGGATAGACTTCCAGTATGTTTTAATACAAGACTTCTACCCCATTTTCTGGACTCTTTCAGACAGGGAGGGGCTTAAAAATGGAAATAAGAGGCTTCTCTTGGCTTTGTTTTCAGTTTGGAGGAACAGTATAGAAGGAAGGTGTGTATGTTCAAATGCAGGAGTTATTTTCTAGTTTTATGTCCTGCAACTTTGAGAAGAGCACTTTTCTCACTTATGCCACTTGTCTCTCATGGTGCATCTATATTTTATGGAAACATTTGTTTTGGCAGTGTTTTAATGCTCATGGCTCGTATTAATCATGTACACATGTAAGTAGTTTGTAACCAAGAGCTGTGAGTAAATAAACCGAATGAGAACAAGAGCGTTCAGTGAGCGCAAACCTCCGCCAAGGTTATGACATCATAACATCAAATTTAAATGTTTTTTTTTTTTTTTTTAACTCATTTAAATAAATAAAAAAAAAAGAACTTTGACCTCCTGTTCCCAAAATGTATTCAATCCTATTCTGGGTCACTGGCAATCTATCAGATGTATAGTAACGAAGTGGAACCACTTAAGTACTGTACTTAAGTACTAAAACGCAGTATCAGTACTTTTTTGGAGTATTATTTTTCCTCCTACTTCCACTTTTACTGCACTACATATTTTGGATGAATTTAATCCTTT
>JAQQZY010000007.1:35428208-35438584 GCA_030068375.1 Ostorhinchus rueppellii
CCCCATTTTCTTGACTAAATTCTCAGATCAGATGGTCAAACACGATTTTTGTTTTGGGCAAATAAATAAATAAATAATCTCCTTGGATTCTTCAAACAATCCTGCACAATTTCCTTCTCGTGTTTAGAAGGCTCTCCAACATCAAATAAAGGGAATACACATTTAAAGAATGGAGTTCATCCATCCAGAGTTCACAGACTGTACAATCCATGTCAAGGAGCACTGAAGCTGCTCTGGAGGGATGTGGTGGTGGGGTAGGGGTGGGGGGGGGTCTTGCTAACACCATCTTCATTTGAGTTGTTGATCTGAATCGATAGTGCCAGCATTTTCAGGATGAAGACATATATTGCAGGGTCATTATGGTGTGTTGTCTATCCTTCCATCGCTGCTGCTTCAGTTTCACTGCAAATATAGTTTCCTTCATTTCACATGAACAAGTGTTGAATTTATTCCACCCCCTGTCATACACACTGATATACATGGATACATGTGTGTGAAGTAGAGCATGGAAAATCTTACTGAAACTGAAGTCACAAAAGACTGTGCAATTTAAAAAGGGCATAAACTGGCCAGCAGGTGGCAGTGTATGCAACTTTCCCTCTTATAATGATTGACATCTTTCATCACTGATTAAACAGAAGAATAACCCAGTTGCCACTATCTGTCAAACAAATTATGTTTTCATGCTTGTTCAGAGTATCTAGGAAGGTCCAGCTGATGATCACAAAGGTTCCCTATGTCAGTACATATTGAACTTTTGTTGTACAAAAAGGTGCACATGATGCAAATATACTCTGGTACACACCCTATCAAATGAAAAAAAAATAAATAAATCTTCAAAATTTGGAAAATTTCAATAAACTTCAAAGTTTATTTATTAAGTATTTTCCAGTTCAAAAGTTCACGATGTGACGTTTTGATCTCCAATTTTACATTTCCCCCAAATCAAAAGGAACAAAACAATGGGAAAAGTGGAGAACTGAAAGTATGAGGGGGGTGTCAACACATGGACTGGGAAGCTCATAGGCTACGTTTAACCGGTAACAATCTGAACCAAAAAAAGTGGCATTGTGTTCTCACTTTTAATTCTGTTTAAACTTTTTTTTTTTTTTTTAAATCGATGTAGTATGCATGCCAGATGGCTAAGTGGCATCTCCACCAGCACCAAAACCCAGCGCCTGCATAGAACCTGTCTGTTTCTCATCCTGTTCTCTCCTAGCACGAAATACAACCACAAAACAGGAAAGAAGAAGGAGGAAGGATTGAAAATTCTGTTTTAGATGGTGACATGAGAGTGAAGCGTTTTTAAGATTTGCACTGTGGAAGGTGGCTTGTTTGGTGTTTTTATCCCCCCAAAACATTGTTGCCATCTAAATGAAAGGCACATCTACTAAAATATTTTTGTTGTTTTCACCCGAGAGTGTTGTCGTGTACCCTGGACTACAAGCTTCTGTGAAAGACCGGCACTTATCAATCACAGTCAGGTGAGGAGACACATGGCAAGTGCACTTATAGCACCAACCACCACCTGTGGTCAATAACCTAACCCTGAAAGAAAACAGATGAGGGGCATCTGGGCTCATAACACCCCCATATTTGAAGAATGGAAACAAATATTAGACAACATTCAGGGGTAAAAGCAGAAGTCAACATGAGGTTCCTACAAAATACCTCCAAGATCTAGTATGTTATTGAATGACATACTAAGTGGTAAAATGTATTAATAACATTGATGATGAGTCACCCTCACACTTCTATACTGCAACTATACCAATCATCCAGCAGCACATTCACAAACCTAACAACAAACCAGGGTTTAAAAAAACAAACAAAACACAAGTCTTGAATTTACAAATCTGCATTAACTACTTTTTTTAAAAAAAGCATTTAAAAAGGGATTAAATTTGACATGGTATGCCTTAAATTCAATTGACATAAACTTGGCCACTATTGTATTTAAATGTATGTGGGAAATGTCTAAACGGCAAAGAAAGTAATGTCAGCTACTCAGTTCCAATCCAACAGTTTATATTGAAAACAGGAACCACTTATCACCAGCTTTGCAGCCCCTGGTGAGAAATGATCATAGAACATTCAGTTCTGGGTACAAGAATGGACGGAATATTCCGTCTTTGCCGATGTAAATAAATACATTTTCCTAAATTCAAGGAGTCTTGAATTTTTACCAGTATAGCCATGAAATAGACTGTGAAATGGGTGTTATATTCTGCCTGCATAAGCTTAAAAAGTCTTAAATCTAACCTGTAGGAACCCTGACGGACAAACAAAGGACCTCTTGTAGCACACCTGGTTCAATTACTGATCAGCTCATCATCAAGCTTGATAATGATGTAATGGCTTCTCGGTGTGCTAGAAGTGGGCAGTATCTAAAACATGCAGGATACCGGCCCTGGAGGACTGGATTTGAATACCCCTGCTGTAAAGGCACCAGGTGCGATGTTGGACATGATCAGGGGACACTTCCATACCTCTGAATCAGAAAGTTCTATGTCCATTTTTAACTTCTTCTCAAGGGACGAGTTATATAAATGCACTCCTCACTTCCAACTGCCAGTAATGCACGGAAACACATTTTGATGTCATCCTCATCTTCAAAACAAAGACTCACACATTGTCCACAATCACACCCATTAAAATGTGCGTCAAGGCTAAACAAGGACGGTGAAAGTTGTCATCAGACCTCTAAAATGAGTTGATTTGTTTAAGGTGCTGAGATGCTGAAGGACACCTCAGCTCGTCCTCTGGCTTCAAATCAACTTTACTGACTTTCAGGTGACTGCGCTCTAATGTTGTTAGGCATCTTGTGTGTGTGTGTGTGTGTGTGTGTGTGTGTATAATTGAAGGGAGTCGGGGTTACTCTTCAGTCTAAGTAATTCATGAGGTAGAAGGAGAAAAGCCTCGGAGCTTCTTCTTCTGTGTTGCTGCAGTATTCATCGCTACACCTTTACTAAAATTCATTATTCATGTTTCTTTACCAGCTGTCTTGTCCAAGCGTCCATCATCGTGCTGTTGGGTTCTGACGGGGACTTTGTTCACGTTGACATTTTTTTTCCAGCCTCGCTCTGCACGCTGCTCCCTGAATCCCTTTTCTACCTCTAGATTTCATGCAGTGTCATCTCTCACCTCCCTCTCCTTTTTCCTATCTACTCACTTTCTCCGTTCTTGCAGTCTTTTAATTTAATGAAAGGTGTTGCTACGTTTAGCCTGTTTGCACTGGTTTAATCTCTGCGGCATTTATTTCAGGCCTGCATTTTGGATTTGGTTCAAGGTAATAAAATGCTGCATCCACATTATCCACATTATCAGCAAGAAAGGAATTTTTGACACAATTTTTGAGTGGAGCGCCTTTATTGTTAGCCTTTCAGCCAAACCAGATCAATATTCTAAATTAGCTTTTTGTGTCACCTTTGTAGCACTTCATTAACAAGTGGATCCAGACCAAAAGCTTCTCCTGAAGATAGACTTTACGTGACCATTGTTTGAGGTCCTGTGGAGCTTTTTTTGTTGATCATATTATTCATGACTGAGGCTGGAACACAGAAATGTAGTTTTGATAATTGAAATAGTTATTTTAACTTAGACAGTTAAAGACTTCCGTTTAATCAGTCGGTAATGTTTTACGATAGGATTCTTTGTTTCACTTTGTAAGTTTTTAGCATACCAAGATGTAAACACACCATCAAGGTTTCACATAAAGTTGGGGTGTCACATCTGTTTGACTTGGGAGTCAGATAGCGTCGCCTTATCTTTTTGGTGGCCCAGCCCACAAGGTCAGCCTACAGTGGATATGAAAGTGATTTGCCTTCAAGTGTCAGGACCCCCATTTGCCTCCCTGGTGTGGGTCCTCAATAGTATCTTGTGTCCTGTTTGTGATCTCCTCAAGTCAGATTAAATTTATAAAAATGAGACCGAAATGAATCCAGACTTATTCTTGGAGCTTCCAATAAAAGAACATGCTAAAATATTTTTGTTGTGTTCAGAAAATGACAGTAGTGTAGGCCGCTGTAAAGGGGCGTAAACATGACAAAAATCATTGGGAGTAGTATTTTTGGGGGGCCCACAGAGCAGTGGAGGGGGTCCAGTGGATACAGGTTAGAAGGTGTGAAAATTTCATGTAAGATCCTCTGTATGATAGAGGCATAGATGTTGGGAGGCGGACGTTGAAAGCATGTTAAGTGTCAGTTTCACGCCAATGTAAGTTACATAAGCTATGGACGTATACCACACACACACAAACACCGCTCTGACAGATCGAGAAGACAGGGTCGACAACATTTATCTGTTGTCGGGCCCACAATTGCTAGTGGCACCCCTGACAGTAGTTGGTGGTCTTGTGACAGTAGTTGGTGGGAAGGATTTGCAAATGTCAGAACTCAGAATGTACATACATAAATGTATAGGTTAGAGCAGACAAAATGTCACAAAAATGGGCAATTACATGTCTTGCAGTATGAAAAACTTCCAATCCAGACATGTCTGAGTTAGTGTCGCTTGTACATTTTATATATTTTTTGCTCTCTGTTTTACAGTCCCAACTTATGGTTGGTATTGCATTTCACTATATTTGATCTCATTGGCTATAGTTTGTTTCTGTTCAGTTTTTAACATATTTGACTTTGACATCAATCCATGCCATTATTGTTACCATATTTTTTTTTAATCGAGATTAACCCTTCAGACTATAGGAAGATTAGGACAGAGGATTAGTTGAGGCCAGCCTTGAGCTGGATTTGTTGGAAATGGTGAATAACTCCCAAGACCCCCCCAGTGGTCTTTAGAGTGGTGACCCTAAACCAAGATATGAATATCATGGACCACAGTTAGGGGTTGGCGATATTGGAAAAAAAAATATGATATCAATATGCATCATGATATACATCAAATCACTTTTTTTTTCAGCTTAAATTTTCTGTTACTCATAAGTTAGTTGTGAAGACATCACAAGGTTATTTTTGATTTGAATATGATTTATATATTTTATTTCGAACACTATACAACCATTTCAGATAAATAAAACAGGTCCATAATGTGTGTGTTCTGCGTCAAATATGTGGGGGTGTGGTCCATAACTAATATAACTTATGCTAGCATGAAACAAAACTGAAACTGAACATGCTTTCAATGTCCAACTCTCGACTTCTATGCCTCTATTATACAGCAGAGCTTACACAAAATGTTCACACCTTCTAACCTACATTTCTTTATGGGCCCTCCACAAATGTTGGGCCTCATGAATTTGTCATGTTTACACCCCCTTAACAATGCCACAGAGGCTACATATATTTGCTCAGTACATGTCCGTATTGTATTGAAAGGTCTACTTTTCAGTAAACCGATCGCTCAAGTTCTCTCACATTTTCTCCTGAGGGAACACTTATCATCTCCACCGTAGCCCAAACATTAGCATGCATGCTGTAGCTGCTCTTACACCTGTGCTGTGTTTGCTTCAACCTAACTTGATGTGGCTCTAGTGTGATTGGTTCGGTGCGGCGCTACTTAGTTATGATTGGCTGTTCTTACGTCTATCAAAACATGGATGAATCAATTCTAATGAAATTGTTTTGAGCATATTATTCTCATATTTCTATCCAGGAAAAGTTACATCATGATATATCATTATCGTTTTATTGCCCCGCCCTAACCACAGTTTTTTTTTTTCCTGTGAAGATAAGGGTGGATGTCAAAGTAAAATTTACAAACTGTTAAATGTCAGTCAACAGCAAAAATAGAGCTGCACAAAATTCCAATAGAAACATTTTCAAGGCAAGGATGGAAAAAAAACTGCTCTGTTTTGCTGAACTGAACATGAGCCAACACAGTGGAAGCTGACTAATACCAGTCCTTGGCATGAACCTCTACAGCAGCTCACCTGGATAACTCACACCCTGTCCCTACGGCAGACCGTTCAGCTGCTGTCATTCATGCTCTTCTATAGTTCCATCTGCAGACACGACAATGCATCAACAGCACCTTGTTTTCCACACATATACAAGCGAACGCAAGGACGACTACTGCCCCAAACATGAAACACAAAATCAGGAAGAGCTCAAGTTTTCTGTGATCAAGTCTCCAGACCTGAACAATATTCGTCAAATTACTTCAAATTACAGAAAAACATCTTCCAACTCATGAAAAGAACCATAGTTTACATGAAGGTCTGTCTTACCTGAATCCAAATGGTGACCAAAGTCATTCCCAAAGATGGAGGCAAGAAGTACTGTTGGTTGGATTTTTTTTTTTTTTTACTATGAAATCATGTTTCCCTATTAAATATTTGTTTTAAGTTGTTTTAATAGACAACTATCTAGTTTGTAAAGGTTCACAAAGACAAACAGAAAACTGAATCCTGCCAACAGTTGCAAATTTTAATATATTTAGTTTGAGTGCTTGTTTTTTATCAAGTAAAAATTGCAGACTCTTTCCCCAGACTTTTCAAAAGTGTTTTTTTTTTCTCCCAATACACTTGACTTTAGGTACTTTTATACTTGCGTGCCTACTTTTTTGGTTGAGATTCTACCTGTTGTGTGCAGTAGAAAAGTTAATTTTAATAAATGTATGAATGAACAAATGCATAGTTCACAGTTTTACTGACAGAAACATTTCAAAACATATGAAAATCACAAAAGTGGGCAGCACATGGTTCAGTGGATGGCAGTGTTGCCTCACAACAAGAAGGTCTTGGGTTGAGTCCAACACCAGGGACCTTTCTATGTGGAGTTTGCATGTTCTCTCCATGTTTGTGTGGGTTTTCTCCTGGTACTCTGGCTTCCTCCCACCATCCAAAGACGTGCACTGATAAGTTACTCTAAGTTACCCAGAGATGTGAATATGAGAGTGACTGGTTGTTTGTCTCTGTGTGTCCAGGTCATTATTGAAAATGAGAATCAGTTCAACAAACTCACCTGGTTAAATAAATGTTATCTTCTTGGTCGTTCTTCTTGGTTCAACTGGACTGGTTTAGGTTTTGAAAACATTTCGTCTCTCATCCAATAGACTTCTGTCCCAAATTGCTTCCCAGGTTGTCTGTGTAGGTTATCATTTGCCCAGGTCGTCGTTCTTCTTGGTAGTTCTTCTCAGCTCAACTGGACTTGTTTAGCTCCTTTGAAAATGTCTTTCAGAACTGAGGAAGTCTCTTGGACAGGGGTCACCGATCCTGGTCATCGAAGTCCAATATCTTGTATGTCTTAGATGTTTCCCTCTTCCAGCACACCTGATGGTCATTAGCCATGTTTACATGGACACAAACAATTGGAATAAAAGACCAATCAGATTGAAAATGCTTCATGTAAACACGTCAATTGGAAGATTCTGATCCGATCGAGTACGTTCGGAAAGAAAAATCATTCTGAAAGAGAGGGGTGGTTTATGCCGATCATTATTCCGATCGGCGTCCATGTACACATCCATTCGGATCCTGTCCTGGATTATCTCCACTGCACATGTGTACTATGTCTGTATGACGTGTTTCCGTCTTTGCAAAACAAAGTCAAATGAAGGAGGAACGAAGTAGAACTGGTCCATAATTTAAAATTTGAAATCAAATTAACGTGCGCCAGAAGGTAGGAAAATACAATGTGAAGGACGCAAAAAAATTAAAGCTCTCGCATCACACAGACACGCGCCGTTTGTTTACATCGGAGGCGGAAATACGGCTTCTTCTACTATTTCCGGAAAATTGGACCAATCCACGCATGCCTAAACCTTTTTTTTCCCGATTAAACGCTGTGTCCATGTAAACAGTTCATTAAGATATTCCAATCATCCAAGATTTTGATCGGATTGGGAAAATGTGTCCACGTAAACGTGGCTACTGTCAGGCTTCTGCAGAGCTTGTTGACAGGCTTATGGTTTGAATCAGGTGTGTTGGAGGAGGGAAATATCTAAAACATGAAGGATACCAGGCCTCGAGAACCAGGACTGGTGACCCCCTGGTCTTGGATGAGAGAATAAAACATTTTCCAAAGAGCTAAACCAGTCGAGTTGAACCAAGAAGAACTACCAAGAAAAATGATGACTCGGGCAAATGAGAAGCTACATGGACACACACATATGCTTTCCTCATGTATTTCTTATTTTACAAGATTATGTGCCTTTGAGCATACTCTAAAATTAAACTGTGAGAGAAACTTTTTTTCCATACTTTATTATGACTTTCACACAAAATTCTAGACTTTTCAAGGCCTGGAAAACAGTGTTTCAAAATTCCATACTTTTTAAGGCTTCCAAGACCTACACAAGCACCCTGTTTTTATCTGTGCACCCCATCATGATTCTTTTTCGGGATTTTGGGCCACTGTCCTTTTAATTTGAAATACATGGAAAATGTTTGTCATTACTTGTATGTATGCTTTTCTTAAAATACATTTTCATTGTATTGTCATTGTCACGTGCAGGTGTTTGGTATACTTTGTGATATTGAGCTGTATTGCATGGCTTTAATGAATACTCCATTCTGATTGGCTGATGACAGCATCCTGTATTTTTTTCCCTCTACAGCACAGCATTGATTATCTCACTGTTACCCTGGACTCCGCTCTGATCATAGAGTCTGGAGACCATTTTTACATCAACTAAATTAATTTTGAGTCAATATTACGTGTCAAATTACTGATTTCTTCAGTAAGTAGGAATAATTTACCACAGCCAATACGTTGACTCAAATTGGATCCTCCCCAGAGATAAACAAAGTCTTTTTCTCTACTGGAATTGGCTAAAATGGATCAAAACAAGGAATAAGAGTCAGGTGTTAAAACATCCTCTTGCCATATGGTGTAAAAAAACAAACAAACCCAAAGGAGTAGAGTAAAAGAAGTTTGTGTAAAATCTAATTACACTTTACCAAATGAGACAGGCTTTTTAACAGTCAGGATCATCAGAACCAACATTATTTCAAAACATTTTCAGAAAATCCCTCCATGTCAGAAAAGTGCATGAGTTTGTCTCACCTCCACATCTGAACGAGCTTAATTGCTTTGCCTCAGACTCTTAATGAGAGCCGAGATCTTGCCTCTTTTGATGGCGTATGTAGCAAAAACTTGATCCACGTCATCAGCTCATTATTACTCGTAAAGATTTGTTCCAGCACCACTCTCTTAACAGACCTTGATATTTTAAAGGCATCCATTTCCTCTAATTGCCATCCCTCTGCACTATTTTTGTTTTGGCACACTGCAGTGCTTCCCCTAAAAGGACATTCTTGTTTCTTTACATATTGCACGATACACATCTATCGGACAATGTCATGTTTTCTACATTTTATGGTCCTATCTTGTATATGAGTATGCTCCTGAAATGTCTGGATTTCCCATTGGGATTAATTTATCTCTATATTACTGGAAAAGATTCTCCAACAGCTTCAGTCCCCCTACATTTCACATAATACATCTGGGAGTCTTTGAAGAACAGCATATCCAAGCAGGACATTTTAGATTTTTCATCAGATTTAACTCTATAAATGTCATTTTTCATAACAAATGTATTCATCCAGTGACACTGGACATGGAAACGCTCTGATTTCCTGTCACAGACGTGATCCACTTTGCATCTTCTGATGAGTGAACATCTCAGCGGCAGCAAACATCAGTTCAAACGAGATGTGTAATCTCTCCTGGGTCGTTTATGCTGCTTGATTCTGGCTTCTCGGCACAGACTCAGTCGCTGACACTGAACGGACCGTACGGTGACGCTCTGAATGCAATTACCCCACATCTGGATCTCAAATACACAGACCATGCCGTTATTGTATCTGACAGGGAAAAGCCCACACGCACTGATCGGTGTATACAGCAGAGAGAACATCCACATCCAGAACTGTTCACATCCCTGACATGCATGACAAAATAACAGGTAGCAGACACATTTTTTTTTTTTTATCAGCACTCATCCAAAAATAAGTCATCTATCATGTGAAGAACTCTAAAGCTTCTGTGTTTGGAAATCTTTCTTCTAAATGAATCATTAGATGAATTCCATTAACCCTCATCTCTAAAAAAAATGACACGATAAACTTCGAATTGCTGCAGTTAATCTCCAAATGCAGGTTTGTGTGGACTCAAACCGGCATGAACTGAGAACAAACAGATGCTGGATGCTCTGTGCTTCTAGAGATCCACTTAACACGAAAACACCTCTGGCTTCTCGGCAGCTGTGCCGTTTCTGAAAAGCTTGTGAGCAGAAAGACACAGAGGGACACTGCTTCAGATGCTGGATGATGCATAATAAACAGGACACAGCGGTGCCAGTCATGACTAATCAGACAGAGCAGGGGGGCTGTTCAGCAGCTCGATAGTGGATGCAGGGTTTTTTAAGGTTTTTTTTTTTTTTGGGGGGGGGGGGGGGGAGAATGATCCATCCAG
>JAQQZY010000007.1:35588359-35598835 GCA_030068375.1 Ostorhinchus rueppellii
ATGGGCAATTTAGATTAGCCCATTAACCTATCAGTGCATGTCTTTGGATTGTGGGAGGAAACCGGAGTACCCGGACAAAACCAACGCAGACACGGGGAGAACATGCAAACTGCACACAGAAAGGTCCCAAGGTCCCGCCCGGGAATCGAACCCAGGTCCTTCTTGTTGTGAGCTAACCACTGCACCACCGTGTCGCCCCACTGAATCTAAAACAGTAAAAAGGAACAACAATAAATAATCAATAAAACATTTTTGGAATTTCTTTGTTGTGCAGATGTTTGTTTAAAGTGCTGTGTGCTAATGAAAGTGCTCAGTATGTAATTTAAAGTGCCAAAGGGAAAAGGTTAAGGTGCTTGTGCTAATACTTAAAAAGGTAGTCATTGGTTTAAACAACCAACGAGCATATATGAAACTTGTTAATTTATCTCAGGAAATAGAAAGTGACTTAGTATTAACAACAAGAAAAAAAAAATCACGAGGCTCTCTCTCAGTCTTAACTTTTTTTGTGTTTCTTTTGATCAGCATGGACTGCAAATCAACACCCATCTTTGCTTTGGGATCAGAAATGAATGCCCAGTTGTTACTGACCAGACATTCACTTGGCAGTCAGAGGTGTCCAAACCGCCGCAGACTAGAACTGACTCAGTATGTGTGCTGCGTCCAGTTACAGAGGGCTTCAGCTGCTCTTCCAGTGTTTGTCCTGCTGTTCTCTGTAGACTGAACTGAAGAAGTCAATGAGAGGAAACAGGCTCCATACTTAGAACTTCTTTCAAAATGTTGGCGCAGAAGAGCTTGCTCAGAGCCAGTCAAAGTTGGGCGCTGGGAGTTGAGTTGGTCATTTCTTTCTTTCTTATTTAACCCATAAAGACCCAAACGTCCACTGGTGACCAAAACCATCTATTGATCTGAAGTGTATAATACCTGTTGATCCATTAATTCTATCAATTTCATGTAAATAATTGGTATAAAATACAGTTCATCTTTTCATGGTCATCAGACATGACACATTTGGGTGTTCAAAGGTTCTGTAGTTACCATGGAAACACAGTCATCTTCTACAACATTGACTCACCAGTAAAACCCATGGAGTAGGATCAATGACATGGTTAGTTTTACATTCAGTTATTGATATTTTTCCTGAAAATGTGACTTTTTCTTCAGTTTTATCTGTTTTGATTTAATAACCTTTCAATTTACATGATATCTTCATGAACATCTAAATTATATGTAGGAAATTAAATGTAGGAAAATGTGATTTACAGTGAAAAATCCAAAATACCGAATATAATATTATAATAAATGGTGATGAATCACTTGGGAACTGACACAAAAGTAGCGCTGGGTCTTTATGGGTTAAATGAACTCTGGCACTCTCACTTTAAAGGACTGCAGCATGTTTTTTCTCAAAGTGCTCTCATACTATCTGTTAAACTATTTTTGCACAAATGTGATAAAAACAAAACTTCAGTGAGGTTTTCTATACACCTGTGTATGTAAAGGTATAAATGTGTTTGTGTGTGCATGTATATTCCTCTAACACACAATGAAGGTGAGTGGTGTGTTATAAACAAACTAAAGAACGTGCTTGGCTCAATACGTCGACAAGTAGTTTGAAGAACTGCTGTGGGGTTTTAAGCATTCAGAAAAAAAACGGTAGACTTGAAACACCACGTGACCCCATATTCATCAGTGAAGACGTGTCCAATTAATGGCAGCTGGCATATTCTAGAAATAATTCTCTATCATTTCATTATCATTTCCACTTCGTTTCTCATCTAAATCTTCATTCTTATATTAATGAACTTCCACTTATTGAACAAGCCTCCAACAATGCTCTAACAATTCTCAGAAGACAATTTACTTTCTGCTGCAAGTCATGTTTCCACCATGAATCTTCAAAAATAATATGTTTTAATCCACTTAAAATTTGTGTGGGGCACATTTTTTTTATTACTACGGCTGGATTTTGCACATGGATCTGCTAATAGTGACCTCCAGTGATTTCAGCCTCTTGTTCCTCCTGAGTTTATAATGTGTGCATCTAAAAAAACCTGCTGTTGAAGTCAGAAAGATAACATTGTCCATGTTAATTAATTAAAGATATAACTTTGCTCCCTGGCGTTGCTCCTTTTTCTCCCTCTGCCAGGAGCAGCTTCCCACTCTTCCTGTCAGAAATTATAAATAATTTTGGCACTATGACCAGAGTAAAGAGGGGAGAAATTAATTAATGGTAAGAAAGTCTTTCCAAAAGTCTGCCAACTTTTTGAGTTCGTCTGATAACATCTCAATGTATTTTTATAGAAATATATTTTTTTTTTATAAAAGAAGGGGAAGAGAATGTTTTAGGTTTTTTTCCCCCCAATGTGTCTTTATAGATTGTTTAAAACAGTATAAAATAAAACAGACCTAATCAATACTTAATAAAACAGATTCTTTTCCACTACAGCAGATGGGAGTTACTGCTGTTGCTGTTGGCAGACCCAACATTTCTTTTTAACATCTTTGTAAATTGTTGTAAATGGCTCGAAACATGTTTGGCACCTTCATGACAAATTCCAATTACCTCAGAGGATTTCATTCACTGATCTCAGGGTGTTTGAGATTCACATACCCTCTTGTTCTTAATGTACCCAAAATGCTGAGCCAATCCAAACAGTGCTGCCTTTAACTAATGACTGGGCTATAAGTTAATGAGCAGGAAAGGAAATTGAATTAGAGCTGGCGTCTGGAAGCTTTTCAGTGGCTAAATCGTTGGTGATATCTTCACCGCCATAAAAACAGGAATTAAAGGTTCTTTTTACAACAGTGCCTTGTTTTCAACTTATTTGTGGAGCTGACATTTAGTGCTTTGTTTAGGAGGCTAACAGTATTGATGTCAGAGGTTAATATGATGAAGGAGAAGACTGTAAATGAAAAGCACCTCCCTTAGAACAGCTGTAGACTTTTAACATAGTTGAGTTTGGAAGATCAGAAATTAGCTTAAAGCACTAGCTCGGGGCACTTCCAAATTCAGCATCTTTTTACACCATTATCCATCCACGCATCCATTTTCTGAACCCATTTAGTTCTCATGATGATTGCAGGGGTTCCAGGGCCCACGCCAACCACCAACAGGCAAAGGGAAGGTCCAGGTACGCCTTGGATGTGTTGCCAATTGATCACAGAACTGACAAGTGTAAACAATACGTAGGATTGTCGGACCATGCATGGAAGGAACCCATTCAGATTCATGTGGAGAACATGCAAACTTAACACAGACACTAGAATTGAACCCAGGACCTTCTTGGTGTTGTGGTCTTAATCTGAGAGTATGGACTTTTCTCTCACAACTGCGAAGAGAGGAGGTAGTCTTGGTCCAAACCCAAGTGAAGCCACTACCAATGAACAAGGATGGTTCACAGCCTTAAAAAGTCCATCTGGTCCAAAATAGAGCAGCCAGACTGGCTCTTAAATGCTCCTTCAGAACAAACATTACAAAAATGCATCAAAGTGTGTCATAGTTGACAGTTGCGGCAAAAATAAATTTCAACCCCCTCCTTTTTATGAGGGGTGCTGTTGTGAACGGGAAACCTGACTTTCAAACTGACAGAATAAGGCAGGGGTGTCCAATCCTGGTCCTTGAGGGCCGGTATCCTGCATGTTTTCAATGTATCCCTTTTCCAACACACCTGATTCAAATGATAAACCTATCATCAAACTCTGCAGAAGAATGATAATGACCGTCAGGTGTGCTGGAAGAGGGAAATATCGAAAACGTGCAGGACACCGGCCCTCAAGGACCAGGATTGCACACCCCTGGAATAAGGCATAGTGGTCTAGAACATAATCATGGCACCAGACATGTTACCATGGGTGACCTTGAAGTTCCCAAACCAAAAACAAATCGATTGAAAAATTCTGTCTTTTCCAGGGCCTTCTGGAAAAACAAAAAAACCCCAAAACACTCAAACAGGAACTACAAAAGGAAATACAGGAATGCAAATGATTGTTTTGACTCTCACAGTCCAAGTTGCTGTAAAGATTAAAGTTTTAATGTTTTATGGCGTATGTGCTGAGATGAAATGTTCAGCTTGCAGTTGATAACAATGACATGTAAACTTGATTTGATTTATCTGTGTATTTTTTAACTGTATTTGTATTTTAACAGACCGCAGAAAGAGTAACAACCACTATGGTGGAAGCTAATGAGGATCCATATAAACAATGAACTTGTAGTAAGCATGTCATACAACCTTCATCCTAACCCAGAGTAGGTCTGCTCCCATTAGTTTTACTTAAAACACCTCTGTAAGTAAACTTCACTACAGTAGAAGTACACCTATAACATTTATGAACAAATATGAACGCTAGCACCATTCATAAATAGAAGCCGAAAACTCAGCAAGAAAAGCAATGTGGTAAACAGTATACGGTAGTACACAGAAATACCAGATGTGCTTTGTATTTCAGTTTCATCCCTGACTGCAAACATCAGCAGATTGTTGTAGCAGCAGCGTTAACAAACTGTGCCAATGTGATTATTCTGTGGCTAGTTTAGACAGATGTGTAGCAGCTGAGCTCAGATACACTAAAACAGGAAGTGGTCTCAGTCTCGTCACAAACATTTGAAGGACAATCGTATGTTCATCCCCTTAATGGGATAGAGGAACCAACCCATAAAGATGGAAGACACTAAACAGCACGGTGGCTCTCTGGATGGAAACATGAAAAAAAAACCAAGACAGAACAGTCAGTCATCATAAAATATTATACACACATTCTTCAGGAAGGAGTTTTCTTTTCACCGAAGCACATCCAGCTTCAAATACGACATTAATGCGAAGTATACGCTCATCTGGGATTCTGCCAGCACTTCAGCTAACATCTTGTCCAGCTTGTAGCGAACACATTTAGTGCATATAAATTTGCTTCTTTCTTGCTCATACAGAATGAAATGTGATTACTGTAGATTAAAAACATTATATATTTAATTGTGATTAATCAAAATGAATACACAACAATCCTGACTAATCTGATAAATGTTAATCATTAGACAGCAGACACACATACACACAGATAGATAGATAGATAGATAGATAGATAGATAGACAGACAGACAGACAGACAGACAGACAGACAAAGAAAGAAAGAAAAGAATCCTGGATTTGCAAGATGCTTTGTGTATCTGCTTTGCCATTGGCTCTTTGTATTCATGAGATGTTTTGGTTCTTTCCTTTTGCTTGAAACAAAACAAACGAGCTGTATTTCAATCTACTTGATAAAAAGAAACTATTCATTTTCTGTCAAATGAATACCAGTTCCTTCTAATTACCAATGCAACAGCTACATTTACACTGATGTCAGCCCATCTCATTTCATCTAAAATGTCCTGATGTACTGATGTTTGTAGTGTCTTGCTTTCTGTGCAGCTCCATTTGACCTCAGGGAACAATTTAAGGCACACAGAATGTTTTTGAGTCAAACTGAAATGAAGTCTGATACATATTGGCTCCACACTTCCTCTGATTGTCACAAATCACTCATATGTTCCAGGCATCTATAAGGTGTCTTTTTATAACTGTACTGATGATTACAATAAATCTAATATTGACAGAACAGGAGAACTTTCTGAACAGGAGTTGGATATGTAGAGACAGGATCTTATATCTGTTTTTCAGTGCAGGCTTTAACTTTGAGCTGTGCTGATGCTGTTAAGGTGGAACATGCAAAACACAACAGGCTCATCACCCTTAACCCATAAAGACCCAGTGCTACTCATGTAGCAGTTCCAAAATATGTTTATTTTTCTATATTTAGCTTAAGTGACTTGTCACACTTTTTTATTATATTATCCTCTGCATTTTGTGTTTTTTTCTCCAGTGAATATGAAGTATTTTCCCATAATTTATTCACTGATCATGAAGATGTTCATCAAAGCTTAGATTAAAGTTAAAGGTTATTTCAACAAAACAAAGAAAACTGAAGAAAAAGTGACCTTTTCAACAAAAATATCAGTAACTGAATGTAAAAGCAAGTGTCACCATCCACTGTCGTTGATCCAACTCCATGGGTTTTACTGGTGAATCAATGTTATAGAAAATGATGGTGTTTCCATGGTAACTACGGAGCCTCTGAACGTCCAAATGGCTCATATCTGATGACCATGGAAAGATGACAAACTGTATTTTACACCAATTATTTACATGTATTGATACGGTAGAATTAGTGGATCAGGAGGTATGAAACCATTTAGATCAGCAGATGTTCATGCTGCCAGTGGATGTTCGGGTCTTTCAGGGTTAAATCTGTCACTGCACTGACAGCAGCACATGTATTGATACAGGAATAAACAAAAGAATGAACACCGAACGAGACGATTGGTTTTACAGGTTGGAGACCTGTATCTACAGGATTAGTTTGCAGATATCTTCTGTCTTTCCTGCTGTTCTTGCTGTTTTTTTCTCCAGCTGCTTCTTAAAGGAGGCCTGTCTGTTAAACACAGAAGTGTTCTTCTGCTCAGAGATAAGCAGATGCAGGAGTGCTCAGCAGCACAAGGTGGATTTAGTGCCCTGAGCAGAAGCCCGTCATTCACAGACAGCTGCAATTAGAGTGATAGTGCCTGGCCATATGCTATTTTACGTCCCGTCCGCCCCTCAGTGGGGCTCTGCTCGTCTGCTGGGATTGGTAACGCCTTTGGAGTGAGCTGAAGTGTGAGCACTACTCTTCGTCTCGCTGCCCAGAGCTTCTCAAGGATGTTTGCATGTCTGCTCTGTGAAAATACTGCCAGGAGCCACAAGTGATGTCTGGAAATGAATAATAAAGCACGTAAGGACTCCACAGAGGGGGACTGTGGACACGTGCTGGAGCTGAATTTTGGATTTTTCGACGAGTTATGACTTTTGCATTTGCATAGCCCTTCAGGATCTTTTCTCAGCTGGTACCAACTGCTCTGAGGTTCCCCTGCTTATGTATTTTCTTTTTTTTTTTTTTCTTCTCTGACTGTCTGTCTGTCATCTGGTTCATTAAATTGTTTCCTTTCTTATTTTCTCTACTGTGTTGCTTGAATATTCTCAAATAAGCAGATGGTTGACTTTATGGCCACCGGCAAACTTTTCATTTTAATTTAAGCCAATTCAGCAGAGCTCCAGTGGTCCGAGTGTTCCTGCTATCACACAAAGAGCCCATGAGATTTGCAGAAAAGACGGATCTAATTCTCAGTTTTATAACTTAATTTACAGGTCGAAAATAAAATTGGCTTTTAAGTGAAAAGCCACACTATCATCGAAATCTGCTGAATACTTAATAATGCAATGACACTGATGGTTTACAGCAGGGGTGCCCAATCCTGGTCCTCGAGAGCCACTCTCCTGCATGTTTTAGATGTTTCCATTTTCTAGCACACCTGACGGTCGTTATCAGGCTTCTGCAAAGCGTGATGATAGGCTCATCACTTGAATCAGGTGTGTTGGAAGAGGGACACATCTAAAACATGCAGGACAGTAGCTCACGAGGACCAGGATTGGGCACCCCTGGTTTACAGCAAGTGAAATCCTAAAACAGATGTTTGGGCTTGAGCTGCGTTCAGTTTTCAACTAATGGATGTAGCTGCAGTTTCATTGTCTAAAATGTTCACAAATAAGGATTTTACTAAAAAGACAAGAAAAAAAATCTCCAATTGGCAAATGAGTACCAGTGATCAGCCAACATACTGATACTCCAACACACCAGGTTTACAGCATTATTATTCAAACTCATCAATTTGGAAGTTGATTAATTGCAAATGCAAACAAGAATCAACACCAGTCTTCCCTCCCTCCCTCCTTCCCTCAATCTGGTTTTTACATCCTTACTTCTGCTGAGTGAATTTCATCCTGGGGGGGCAACCAGCCAATTCAAATAACAGGCAGGTTGTGACAGTTTTCCACCTTTATGTTATTACTGGCACTAACGTCCAACTAACTGAACTGTCGGCAGTCTCAGAATTCACAAACATCCCCATGCACTGGGGTACCGTGAAAGGGGGGGGTCAATGTGACAAATTCATGGGGCCCAGCATTTGTGTGTCCAGTGGATACAGTCAGAAGTTGTGAAAATTTTGTTTAAGATCCGCTGTATAACAGAGGAATAGAACCTGGGAGTTGGATGTTGAAAGTCTGTAAAGTTTCATTTTCATTAGTCACATTAGTTATGGACCGTACTTCCATATGTATAACTGCCCCCCCGGTCCAAAAAAAAAACAAAACACCCCCATTGTTTTTGGTTTTTTTTTTTTTTGGGGGGGGGATGTTTAATTCAGTGAACATAAATTCTTATTGGCAGCAATGAATCAACAGAAATAAAAAAAAAACAACAAAAAAAACCCCCAGTCATATACATTTATCAATAAAATATTACGTGCTTAACCAATTAAAAGCACATACATTTACAGTATTAGTCATGATAAACAAAAACTCTTGTGGTTCTGTAACGGCTAACCCCAGTGCAGGCATTTTCATGTGTTTCACAGTAAGTGCAATAGATTTAATTCTTAACCAAAGAAATACATAATAAGAAAAGAAATGTGTGTCGGCTTTGGTTCCCTTTGTTTGAGCATGGTTTCCAAAGTACTAACTTCGATTTTATTGTCTAAGACTTACTGTAATTTCTTTTGTACATTATTTCTTGTAATTGAGATTTCAGGGCTAATAGAAGTGTTTGATGTCTGCCTTGAAGAATTTGGTTGACAGCTCAGTACTTTTTTTCCTTGCGGACAGCTCTAATGTACTGGTGATTGCTCCTCAGAGACCATCAAAGCGTTCTGTTCCAACTTTTCTGAAGTTTACCATGTAAGTTAGCGATAGCATTAGCTCACCCATCTTCTCCCATTGTTCCCTAACTCTGGCCCTTATGTCGAGTCACTTCTGCAGACAGTCTTTCTTCTACACAGACCTGCAGGCTAACTTCTTTCCGAACCCCTGTCCTTCTTTTATCCCCATCCCTCCTTCCCCCTCTCTTTTTTCTTTGCATGATAATGGATGGGGCCCCAGTCATAATGAGCTCTCCCATGTCCCTCATCCTCTGAGGGACCTCATCTTGTCTCCATCTGCTCTTTTCCCAGTTGTCTCCATCGTTTTCTGTCCTCTTCCTTTCTCTGTTTTGTTCTTTCTTCTGTGTCTCCTTCACCATCTCTTCTCGCCTCTGTTTGATGATGGATGTCGCTTCATCAGCTTCTGCTGTGTGAGGGACTCTGGGCCCTGTGCTGCCAGAGGACCCAGAGGACAGCGGCCAAGCCAAACCTTCCCAACGAGGTGCTCATTAAACTCATCATGGGAAACTAATGAGGATGAATTTGGAGCCTGGGTGTGTTTTCATACCAAGGGAGTGCTGGGCTTCTCTCAGAGTCTCCAGTCATCTGTTACATCCAGAGAACTGAATATGCTGCCGGTGCTGTGAAGGTTTATTTTTCGTCGCTTTTGCTTTGTTTAACTCATTGAATTCGCCATAACATGAACAAGAAACAAATCAACATAGTGAGGTAACGATTTGTAGAGCTTTAGTTTTGTTCTGTTCTATTCTAAGAAATTCTCAAAGTCAATTACAAAGCCAGTGTAACCTTGCAGAGTATAAATGTCTGGATTGGGATGGTACATTAGTCCGAAACGCTGACCTACATAGTCTGTAAGTGCAGACTAATTGCCAAAACAGCACACACCCATGTGGACTGGACAGTCCTGTGGAAGCAGAGATGAAACGGTACAAACATATTTAGGTTTTTGTCTCTATGCCACCCCCCCATTAGAGGAAAACAGGGTCAAATTTTGGTCCAGTTCTATCGGGATGCATCCACCATGGACAGAAAGTAGAGCTGCACAATATATCGTTTGACCATCATCATCATCGCGATGTAATGTGTGCACTAGTCACATCACAGGTCCTGCAATGTAGGAGGTAAATGAATTCAGCGTGTTCTCATCTAATTTCAACCTGGGTACTAGTGATGGGAGTATCGAGACCCGTACATCAGCAATTTTGGTGTCGACTACTCAATTAAAGTATCGATTACTAATGAATAAATGCGAAATAAAAGTGTGTGTGTCAATTCTAGATATTTTTAGGTGACATACAGTACTGTTTTGTGCCGAAACACCCCCCAGCCCGCAGCATATTGAACTGGACCATCAGTCACATGACCAGAAGAGCCACGAGTTATGTGTATCACAACAACACAGCATGGCATGAACAGGTGAATTTGAAAAAAAAAAAATGGAGAAATGGCCAACAAAAAGGAGCGTTGTATGGAGATAATTTTTTTGCCAGCAGATAAAACTCAAGCCAAACACAAATTATGTATGTGTTTGTTTAACTTTTGTATTTTGAACCATGCACATCAAAGTTGTTACCTGGCCAGTATTTGATGGTATTTGTTTTTAGGAGAAGTCATAACATTCATTCATTCATTTTCTATACCCGCTTTATCCTCACTGGGGTCACGGGGGTCGCATGGAGCCTATCCCAGCT
>JAQQZY010000007.1:35635738-35647249 GCA_030068375.1 Ostorhinchus rueppellii
AAATTTGGAACAGCTGGATAAGATTTATTACTGATGAGAGCAGACTTGTATGACCTCACCGATATTAAAGTTCTGTAACACCAGTGTGTGACAACCCCCCCCACACACACACACACACATTCTTGTAAATAGTTCTTTTATGGACTTATTCAGAAATTAGAAGGGGAATTGTTCTTTTGGATGTACGTCTTGTTACATGCCCCTGCCCTTTCTAAATAATGATACAATTTTAAATAAATAAATAAATAAAATCTTTATTCAGATATTTGCCATGATTTCCTTGAGTTTGGTCGTCGTCCTCTTGGCTTTTGGATCCACATGTGCTTACATTTGGATGAAGAGGCTGTGGGAGACTTTTTTTTCCTTCTTTTACTGCGTTTCTTCTCAATTATAATGACTTAAATAAATAGTCATTTAAAAATGATTATTATTCAGTTTTAGAGCCAGAGGTTTAAATGAAGCTTAAGGGTAATAAGAGCTGCTGAGGTTTAAGTCGTGAACATTTGAAGTGCCACCTGTTGAAGCAGGTCAAGGACGGTAAATGTTTTCATTTGTCGAATGCACCTTAAAATCTGATAATGAATAAGAGCTGAGGGGGGGACAGAGCGTCGAGCACCTGCTGATGGAGTTTGAGAACACTTAACGTCGGACACCTGTAGACACTTGGCACCTGTAGAGACGGACACCCCAAGGACTCCAGTGTTTTATGGTTTCTTGGAATATGTTGGTAGTTACTCGCAGGCTTGAAAGCAAATAAATAATGATGTCCAGGACAGCCAAGGACGTGGAAATGGATGACTGACGTTCAGGATAAAATCAGCAGGTGAATCAAACAAGTCACATCAGGTGAGGATGGGAGAGAAGATTTAAAAGAGTGCGTTGCAGGCAGACAGTCAGATTCTGTCCTGGGAGCAGCTCCAGATTTGTTTTGCTTTATTTTAATCTACAAAAAATCTGCTTCAGATCAGACTCAGAAAACTTTCCTGTTTTGAGATATTTAATTGCATTGGAAGATCTGTTCCCATCTGGCACTGGTGAATGTGAAGCAAAGTTCTGAAAATTTGCAAAAACTTATGCGGCCTTTTAATTAGTATGAGTAGTAGTAGTAGTAGTAGTAGTAGTAGTAGTAGTAGTAGCAATAGTAATAGTTGTAGTAGTATTTGTATTAGTAAGCTCTTAAGCCACATACTGAATCCCGGACATAAAACGACAAATGCACACAGAGGTTTGACACCCACTCGCCACAGTAGATGCTGAAAGTAGTTAAAAACACAAAACTGAGTAGCCTGCACAGGTCGCACACAGCTTGCAGCACCCCGGATCTCTACAATGGTTTCCAGTTTTCCTTTACAAAATAAAAGTGAACCAGTGTGTTCTGTTGATAAAGTCCAACTCATAAGTGATGCATGAACACCAGGTATCAGGGTGGGGCACAGGGGATATGCCTCCTATACTATTATACATCAGACCTCAATCCAGGGATCTGCCCGCTCTCAGCTTTCTTGTTCCAAACAGCCTGTGGCAGTGTAGCCCGTGCACTCCCAATATGCCCCCCCCTAAAAAAAAGGAGAGACTCTGAGCATTTGAGGAAGGTTCCTGTGTCTTTCTTCAATTCCTACAAGAATATCAGCTTTGTGTTCAACTAAACAGGCTCAGGTTTCACACTGAATAAGTACATCGAGGCTACATTAGCGTTACATTTCAATAAATGTACTTTTTGTGACATTTCGGTTTGGTGGTGTGCCTTGTGATTTGTCTTATGTAAAATATGTGCCGTGGCTCAAAAAAGGTTGGGAAACACTGGCTTGATGAACCAATCAGGTAAAATTGGATAATCTTCTATGGCACACCTATGCGATACTGCACACTGGTGGGAAACACTAGTTTATAACGTCCCAACTCAGACCTGGTGACCCAAATGCAGAGACAGACACGGAGGACTGGATAAAAAAAAGGAGTAACAGTTTATTAAACAGCTCAAACAAGAATTAATCACAAATGATTGCGTAATCTTATTAGCCCAATGGGATGATCCAAGGGCGATGGTGGGAGACAGGCCAGGGGTCGATAACCAGACAGGAAAAAAATAGCGACGGTACCAATGGAGATATGACAGGCTCATAAAGAGCAAACAGCCCAAAACCAGGAAATCTGTCCAACAAGGCAAAAGAGGGAGAAGGCAGGCTCGAAGGTCCGAAAAAAAAAAAAAAAACTCAAGGTGATCCAGGTCAATAGGGATGAGGCAAACAGGCTCGGAAGGTCCAGTATTTAGAATCAGGTCAAAACAGGTGGTCAGGCAGGAAACAAAGCTGGTAAGTATCTCTAAAGTAGTGATGATGAACTGGAAAGGAACTTGACAAAACACAGGGTTTATATACACACAGGAGGAGGCAGAAGACAATGAGACACAGGTGCAGCACATCAGGGCAGGGTCAGGAAATCACACAAGCGGGAAAGGCAGGGAACAGGAAGTAAAGACACCAGACATGACACAGAGGAAGACTGACAAAATAAAACAGGAAATGACAAGACAAACATAGAAGACTAATGTCCGGACACAGATGGGACAGCTTTAGGGAATGAAATATCCTGTTTCAATACATTTGTCTAACCTATAATAACAAATGAAACAATCTGAAGCGAGTGTTAAATGAAATAATCTTAAAATTCAGTTCTTTCTGAGCCTGTAACAATTAGTTTCACTGATATTTTGCCCTGTTGGATATTATGAAGTCCATGTTTCTTTTCTTCTACAGTCATATAAGACTCGTTTCCCACTGCGTCTCATCTCTGAACCTGTTTGCTTATTTGATTTTCAGAGACACCTACAAGTTGTTCAGTTCCCCAGTTCAATGGAGGAGACGCTGGCACAGACTGACATCAGCTGAGCTCTTCAAATATTTACTCACATTATGTTCCTGTGCGCAGTTGGCAGACGGTATTACGTATGCTAGTAAATGTAGCTGTGATTAATAGATGAGGTGTCTGACTTGGCCTTCTTGCTGCCACAGATGGTGACCTCTTTCTTTAATGTGTGGAGGAAGAAGAGCAAAACAGGAGGAAGATGAAGAGCTCAGGGGGAGGATAGACGGTGTCTGTTTGTCAAATTAGGACACGGATTTTCCACTAAAACAGAAATTTAACACTGTTTTTTGGGTTGAATTTCATCTTATTAATTATTTAAAAGGGGATCTCCAGCAGGAATCGGTTTTTGTTGTACTGAATACTTGTTATGCTCATACACATGGTGGTTTAGTTATTCTGGTAAGCATGATCCCTGCCTTGAAGTTGAGGCACTTTTCATATTTTATTTCTGAATGATTTTCCATGTTACGGTTGTCTAAGCTTAAAGGAGGGTGTCCAAAAACCTGTATGATGTTCAGCTGAAGCAAACAGAGGCCCCCTGATAAGGTTAAAGTTTAAATTCCTAGACATTTATTTCTTCGCAGTGCCATCAAACATGTGCTTTTCATTAGTCATTTTTTGAACACAGAAAATGCAACAGCCACCGAAAAGAACAAATAGACCCAATTTTGAAATTGTGTGGTGTGGGGAAAAGTGTTATAAAAATTGATAATGTGAGGAGGAGGTCCAGGTTCAAGATGGGGAAGTTGAGCATGTTTGTTTATTTTTTAGGTGGGGTGCTGTAGTCTTTTGTTTGTTTGTTTAAAGTTTGATTTTGTGATGTGTTTTGGGTTGTTTGCACTCGTCAAAAGGATCTGTATAATGAACCAGATTAGAACCCAAATGCAAGGCCAGAGACAGGAGTGCACTTTTAAACAGTTTATTAAACAGTGCTAAAAGTGCTAAACTTAATGCAAAGAGAATCCTGGAATCCACAGCATCTAGAATCCAAAGGGGCAGGCAGAGACAATGGTCGGGGCGCTCCAGGGTTCGGTTCCCTGGGGACCCAGCGTATGAGGAGCAGCAGACGTGGTTGGGACAGATGGGCGGTTCGGGTATCCAGGTAGCAGACTCAGAAGACCAAACAAAGGCAACAGGGAGCAGACGAGGTCAAACAGGCAGCAGGTCCAAAAGGCAGGAGGCAAACAGGACAGGTCATGTCCAGACTGAAACAGGTCAAAAACCAGGGAACAAGCAGGCAAACACACTGTAAAGTCATGCAAAAAGGCTACAAACAATCTGGCAAAGGACTGTTTAAAAGACAGGGGAATATATAGAGAGCCGCTCTAATGAGCCACACCTGGTCCACCAGGTGCATCAACTTGGCCTGATTGCTTCTGGAGGGAAAACTGATTAGTAGGGTAAAGGTCAGAGAGAGGGCGAACAGTAGTGATGGTGAAAGGTTCTCGAAGCTTCATGTGCACATGAAACCACCTACTGGTCAGGTGTAGAATCACAGGCAGCTGGATTTTAACCACGGAATGTGTGATGCATTGGATTTTTGTGTCTGTTATAGCTGTTGGGAATTACTATGAATAATAAAGAATGTATGACCAAATAATTTTTCTACATAAATTATCATATATTTGTATTCTAAAATATTTTTGAATGTGTTCCCTGACTGTAAATTTCCCCCAAATGATACTATCATACATGGGAGGCTGTGTTATGTTTTTCTGTCACTTTAGGAAAATGGCATGAACTTAAACAGGCAGAGGACAGTGGAAGGTGGAACTAGGAAGAGGACACTGAATATGTTTATGTAACTTGGACAATGATGTACAGGACAGGGGAGATTTTACTCATTTTTATTCAGAAATAACTGTTTCTCAACAGTTTTTTCGTTTGAAGTGATTCCTTTTTTTTTTTTAATTAACACAGCCTTTGAACACACACATGGTGCAGAAGATGCACAAAAATGCAAGAACAAGATAATATAATATAAATTGGAGTATAGTCATTTTTTCCCCCCTGTGCTTCAGAATAGCAAACTTTATGAAATAATGTTGAATTTAATCTACCATATTAGGAGTTATCAGATCTAAATGTTCCCACAGGGGAAACCTACTTCTTCCTAGCTGACTCCATCCTCTTCCAGATCCTTCTCTCCTCACTTTCCTAAATCTTCAAATGGTCTCTCTCTCTCTTTCTAAACTCTCCAAACTATATAAACGCTACCCAAAATCTAGTATACAAACTGTCCAAACCCTGCACAAACCATAACTCTATCCAAAACCCACATTTTGAATGGAGTATGAAGAGGTTGTATTGCTGTCAAACAGAAATCTGAACCATTTCATGAAGCAGTCACGTGGTACAGCCAGCCAGCGAGGCTTCGGACGTCATCATTTTTGGCTCCTCCCCTAAATGAAGCAAGCCTCGATATGTGCTTCGCAGAAACGCCCCCTCATTACTCAACACGTGCTTCGAAGCCTCGGCACATCCCATAACATCACTAGCAAACAGGTAGAGAAAAGAACAGAGACATAACAGTCTGGGTTTAGGAGATTGAAAAAGCTTCAATAAAACCATAGATATATGAGAAAAAAAGAATTAGTGGATCGGCAGGTGTTAAACCCTTTAGATCAGCAGGTGGTTTTGTTTGATGGTGGATGTTTTGGTCTTGATGGGTCAAGTTTATGTACCCTTGTGTCCTAGTTCCATTGCAGGTTCTACTGGGTGTTTCGTTTCTATACACCTGTGCTCCAGTTTAACAGGTGACTTTTATTCTCCATCTCCACACCTGTCAGTGCCCACAGAGCAGTTTCACATCAGACATATCGTTACCCCAAAAATCTGACTGAACGCTGTCAAATCTCTAAATGTCCATGTGTAAATTCATCCGTTTTAGTCAATAAAGATATCCTCAGTACTTAAAAAACTGATATTAACTAACACACCTGAACAATCACTCACAGATAAACACAGAAAACGTCACTGTCCATGTGTTTTCTCTATATTATTAAATGAATTACTTTGACATCTGTACTCCAGGTGCCTTTCTCTAAAAGGATACAATCAGGAATGACTCACAAACTGTTTTTTTTTTTCCTTAATTTTTATTATGAATACTGGTACTTTGTGTTGGATAAGGTCATGATTTATTTATTTATTTTTACCAAAGCAGCCTGCAGGACAAGAGAGGAGTGTCCAAAATCAGAAATCTTTTGTCAAGGTCTATTTATGTAAATGTTATCAAACCATTCTACTTTAAAACTCAGAAATTATTCTTTTGTTGGTCAATAAAATGCATCAGTGCTTTTAATCTGGCAAAAAGCATAAATTTGCATGTATACATATGTATGAAATTGTTCCGACTGCAGCTGCAGAGGAGGGCTGATTTAGTTGGTTTGTCGTTGAATACCCCTACTCAAAAGCATTGGAAACAGTTTTAACACTCTGTTTGCAGGGCTCTTTGCTTATTTAAAGGCCTATATATTCATTATTTTTGTTTTCTTCTGTGAAGTTGAGATTTTTTTTTGAAGTTATGTGAAGCTACCGTTGTGGAAAGCAGAAAAAAAAAAAAAGAGGATAGAAAAAGTTTTAAAATATTCATATTATCAACACGTCAACAGCTGAAAAACACAGCACACTTAGATGAAGACCGGATTTATAAGGTAACTGAGTCAAAATAAGAAATGTTACAAATATAACTAATGCATGGGTGTGAAACTCATTTTTGTTCAGCCCAATATGATCTCAAATGGGCTGAACCAGTAAAATAATGAACGAATAAAGTAAAATGACATTACAAAGAAGTTTACATCTATAAAAACACACTTTAAAAATGTGGATAACATGAACTACCTGAAATTTCTTGAAAAAATAAAATAAAATAAGTGCAATTTCAACAATATTATGTCTTAATTTATCATTTACAGAACATAGTGGCGGAAGAGGGCGGAGTTGACCTGTCAAATCTGATAGGCTGACCCCGCCCCAGTGAACATCAATCATTTTAAACATGCCACACACCATCTTGTGACACCTCTGATGATGACGGACGTTTACCACCGAAACATGTCAGGTGTGTTTGACATGTCAAGTGTCTGATACAGATTCATTCCTATTTTCCAGATTTTTGTAAATATTGCATCAATAAAATAAGACAGAATGTATCTGAGATAGATAGAGGCGATTTCTGTAAGACTGCAAGGGAAGCTCAAGTTCCCCTGAAATGTCAAAAATTAAATCTTCAAATATGTACTGTTGTGTTATCATTTCATTAACTACAACAGCGTTAGAACATGTTCATCTGGAAGGCGAGTTCATTCAGAATCATCTACTTGTCACCAATTGACTGAGTCCATGTTGTTCACTTCTCCTCCAATCCCATAGCATCATTTTCATTCTCAGTGCATTTGCCCACAGAACTTCTTCTTCTTCTTTGGTTTAATGGTGGGTGGCGCTCAGCAGCTTATGCATGTGCGCCCTCTAGTGTCTCTACTGTGATCTGAACCAGAGCATGTGCCCATAGAAGCTCAGCGTCCATGCACTTCAATGGGACACTTTTTTTTCATTGCCTCCAAACTCGATGGTCATTGGATAAATGCCACGATTTTGTTCCGCCCCCAGACACCCAGCGTCTCTGGGGTGAATGGAGCTGTGGGCGGGCTTCAGCTGGCCTGGATGCTGAAGTTCCGCATGATGATTGGAGGATCAGTCAAAAGGCTGAATCCCGTTTTGATTGACAGGTATTTTCAGATCTACACCATGACTTGACTGCTCAGCCTTTCAGTCCCATCGTGTCTCTTGCAGGAAAGTCAGAACTAAGACAAACAGCGACCCGTTTGTTGGCATTTTCTTGATGAAATTATTTGTTCATTTCTTACACTGTAAATAAAACACACTCATCCTATTTTCTTGTTTCAGTTTAACATAATTTCAATAAATTCTTGTTTGAGTTTAATATAGTCTCGTTAGATAGTTCAGTCATACTGTTTTTTAGGTCGGGGTGAACTAGCTAGCTAGTGGCACAGGGTCACAGACAATTTTCTTGAAAAGGAACGGAGGCAGAATTTACATATAAATAAATTGACAGATTTTATGATATAAGCTGACAATGAGCTTCCCCTCTTTGAAAGACCAGCAGCCACCACTGATAGATAGAAAATTTTGAGGGAAAAAAAAACCCCACCAAAAACTGTAGATGGTGCAAATTAAGTTTTATCACTTGTTCAACCTAAAACACATATTTTTCTGGGGGTCAATACCCATCAGTGCTTTGCTTCCCCCCCATCTGCTTTTTCTTGTCATGGTGTTAACCCCAAACTCTCTGACTGTGGATGGAACGTCGAACCTTATGAGGCATTACTCTTAACTCCCAATGACATTTGTCGCAGACTGTGAGCAGCAGTTTTGTGTCATTACTCTGCTCACCGTTGTCAGCGTGAGGCACAGAATAAAATGAACAGTGGCTCCACTAAGCCCCTGAATTCATGAAGAGTCCATTTCAGTGCCAGAACACACACACACTCAGGTGCCAACAGTGTTTGTTCAGTGGCATTCAGACAATGAATGTCATCTGTTTCACTGTGACGGCGCTGCTGAGTGAAGAAAATACAGAAGCTGTGAGTCAGGATGAAACAAAACAGGAAATGAAAATACAAAAGGCGAATGACTTTCATTTATATACTTATTTTCTAATGGATTTATCAAGAAAATAAAAAAACAAAACTATGTAAAAACTAGTTGAAAAAATGTTTGAGGAATCTGATGGACAGTCAACCAGTGCAATACTCACAGAAAACCCACGCAGACATGGGGAGAACATGCAAACTCCACACAGAAAAGTCCTGCTAGGGAATTGAAACCAGAACCCTCGTGTGGTGAGGCACCAGTGCTAACCACTGAATCACCTTGTCACCCTAAAAGAAAACTAAAATCAATAAATAAGAACATGAAACTACAACAATGGTCTAAATGAAACCATAAAATCAAATAGTTAAAAGTATGAAAATCAATAAAAGTTAATAATAATAATAAAAAAACTCAGGGGGGCCACACAACTCCTGTAATGTTAAAAACCAAAGACTAAAAGTGGGTCTTAAGATGAGACTTAAAACACTCACTGTTTGGACATGGGGGCAGGGTGTTCCAGAGTCTGGGGCCGTCCACAGAGAAAGCCCCACCCTCCTGGTTTTAAGTCTGGTCTTGGGCACCAAGAGCTGGAGCTGGACCTCAGAACTCAGTGCATGTGTGGGGTTATAAATTTAGATCTGGTCTGTGATATACTGTGGGGCCAGTTCATTCAAAGCTTTAAAAAACAAAATCTTAAAATCAAGTCTAAAATTAACAGGTAACCAGTGCAAAGACGCAAGATTTTGTATATATTTATTTATTTATTTTTTTGTGGGGCAGACTGGAGATGGGAATCCATAAGAATTTAACGATTCTGATTCCGTTATCAATTTTGTATCAAGTCCGAAGTCTGACTGGGAACCCAGGTGCAGAAAACCACAATGGAGAGGACTAAAGGACGAACAGTTTATTGTTGCATATTTCTTGTTTATCCATTCAATAAAGTGCTTCTTGATATCCAGAGGGGTGTTCAGTCTCAGTAGTCGGTTCAGTCTGAGGTCCGGTAACCAGAGGAGACAGTCAGAGATAGGCAACGGTATCAGAAGGGACAGGCGATCTCTAATGGAGGACAGGTAAAGGTCAAAAACCATGAAAACACAGAGCAAAAGGATCATGAGAGTCAGACAAAAACAGATACCGTAGTTCCAATACCAGGGGTCAGTCCGGGAGATGAGGCAGAAGCACAGAGAGGGCTTAGGCACATCCAGAGGTCCAAAACGAAGCAGAGGTCGGTACAGGGTTTCAAACAGGCTCGGTGGTCAAGACAGAAAAAAGGTTCGGTACACAGAAAAACAGTAACTCGGAAGATTATTGCTGGGACGTGAACACAATGAGGTAGAACAACGAACTGGCACTAGACTTCAGACAGAACAGGGTTTATACACACACACACACAAACACACACACACACACACACACGGGGAGGGGAGACAGTTAACCACAGCTGGTTAAGACACACCAGGGAAAATCAGTTTTGGAGGGAAAACACGAGGAGTTTGTTTTGAGCAAAAGGAAATAAGCAAAACACCTCATGAATACAAAGAGCCAATGGCAAAGCAGATACACAAAGCACCTTGCAAACTAAAGGAAAAAATAAAATAAGAAAAATTATCAAAGCAAAAAAATAACAAAAACACCAGTCAAGTACATCAGCAATAACAAAAGAAATTCAATAAGTACTGCTCAAAAAGGAGTGGGAAGAAGAAAACTTATTAAATCCCACCCCCCTCCCTTTTATATAATTTACACATTAAATTAAATTAACTTCCTTAATGATAGTTACATCTATTCTGAGTCATACTAATGAAAAAAACACAAGATTGGCAAAAATGAAGTATATTACACATAACTATCAAAATGGTAGTCTGTATACAATATATTTAACAATAGTCACACACCAACAATGACTGATCATGTAAAAGCTCAAAGTAAAGTCAAAGGTTATGATGTCAAAACACAAAAAAGTGACTTTTTCAGTCAAATATATCAAAAACAGAATATAAAAAGTGTGTCCATCCACTGTCATTGATTTAACATCATCGGTTTTACTGGTGAATCAATGTTGTAGACAGTATTTCCACGGTAACTACAGGGCCTCTGAAGGTCCAAATGGGTCATGTCTGATGACCATGAAAAGAAAACAAACTGTATTTTACACCAATTATTTACATGGATTGGTAGGATAAGTGGATGGAGAGTTTCTATCAGTAGATGCTTTTGGTTGACAGTGGATGTTTGGGTCTTCATGGGCTAATGCAATAAATATCATTGTAACAGATATTTAAATTTCTAAACTGCTTACAAAATGCAAATACAGAGTTGATTTTTCTTTTACACAAGCATGATTGTTTTTAATCACAAGAAGTGATTTCTGGAATATTTGCCACATTTTGACCATAAATGTGAAATAAATAAAGCACCATCTATGTTAATAGCATGAGGACAATGAACAAATTCTAGTGATGTATCAAAAATTTGTAGTTTTAAAATAAACAATATCTAAGAAATAATTTAGGTAATAGGATAGAGCATTGAGATAAACCTTCTCAGTTACAATATCATGGAGACTACCAAAAAAAAAAAAAGATAGAACTTAGTTTTGGTCTTCCCATGGACTTCAGATAATCTGGCTAATATCACTTCCTGTTGAACCTGTGACTTTTGGAATGTACAAAATTTTTCAGAGGGGCCAATGTGTTAGGGTGACAGGACTGAGGGGAAACTCAGGGACACGACTAAAATGTGCATTTCCACAAAAATATTATGGATTTCTTATGCAAATGTTTTTTTGTTTAAGCATAGAGGGGATATGGAGTCACACCACAATGCAAAAAAAAAAAAAAAATTCTGAAGGACTTTAATTATTGGATTTCATGGTGAAGTGTAGCATTAGAGAGTGGGGACACGTAACAAATGCTATTTTCCAGTGTTCGAGGCAGTTTTTATTAATACTTTCAATTATATATTTTAAATTTGCAATTAGATCAATGTGCAGGACACTTTGCTTATTATTATTATTATTATTAT
>JAQQZY010000007.1:35743684-35753854 GCA_030068375.1 Ostorhinchus rueppellii
CAGACCCTGTAGACCACATTGGACCTGAGATTGTTGACTCACTGTCCTCACTGGAACTGTTGCTGTCACTGTCTTGTAATGTATGCGGAAATTACCATAAATTGTCACTTACCCAATAAAGGGTTAATAATATTTTGTACTGTGTGATGTATCATTACTTGTAAATGTTGTCGTGTTTGAGATTAGAGAGGATTCTCCTCATGTGTGATGCAACCAGATTTCTGAAATCTCCAGTGCCATAGCATGAACTCCAGACTGAGTGTACACTATAGTTCAGTATTCCTGTGTGTGAGGGAACATTAGGATGACCCTTTGTGAATGCACTGTTGGTGTGTAATTGTGTTAAACTAATGAATTTCACCTCTATCACTCCCAGTCAAGTGTACTTGAACTCTGTAGGTAACAAAAGAATGCATTGTTATCCTGTTTTAAAATAGAAATCAATCAATATTTTACATAAGTGTTAACAGATAAATATGTACACTGAAGTCCTATTCTATCGTTTACTTGTCTGAGAAGTAAAAGCAGTCAAGTCGAAGCAGATTTTGTTATTTATTGTTTGAAAGAATTAGTCATAGAACATTTGAATAAGCTTTGTAAAGGTTAGCATGCACTTGTGATTTCAGACCAAAAACTAAGGTTTGAGCATAAAACCCCTCAGAGCTGCCATCTACACGTCCTTGCATGTCTAAAAAGTCCTAATTCATATGCTAATATACCAAGGCTGTGGATTTGCTTTTTCTGAGGAGGTGCAAGGTTTTCATGTGGCAGACGTGATGTCCTTATTATTTCCCACAATGCCTCAGTGCAAGGTCACCTCTTTATTCAATTCAGACACGGTGATCTGCAGCTCTGTGGGTTTCCAGAGCCCCTCTGGCACACAGACGGATGAGACTGATGCTGAGATGCCGGCTGTATGTCTCTGGTCATGTATGTGTGTGAGTCACTGCGATCTCCTCTGTCTATTAATGCATTTTGTCATTCATCAAGACATGTGGAAGCAAGCGCATGAAGCCTATTTTTAGAACTGATGGAACCTGGCAGGTAAATGCATCCCTTTTCAGGCATTTTCACGTCGCATTAAATGAGTGACCCTCTTCTTTTGAACCCTGAGTGGCAGATTCAACCAAATACAAGAATGTCAGACTAGATTTAATGTGTGACTATATTTAAAAGCAGCTAGACAAGTTCATGATTGGATAAGGGCTCTTCTCTCACCTTAAAGGCAGGCCTCTAAACTACATTATATATTGATGAACTACACTCAAGTACTCATGAGCTCCGATGACTCAGGAAAAGGACTCAAAACTGAGACTCAGGAAAAGTTCACCACATTTAATTAAACATCATGCAAAGTTGAAGTGGGGGACAAGCAGAGTAAGGAACAAAGAACCAGCTCAAGTGAGGACTGGAGAGGAGGTGCAGGCAGAGGCCAAGTCATTGTTGCAGTCTTTATTGAACTCTAAATTCAGACTCAGGTCAAGGACGGCAGCGTTCTGTAGTCTGCTCAGCCCGGTTCACACAAAGACTTCAGTGTTGTTTTAGAACATTGCAGGAAAAGGTTGAAGGAATGTGAACTTAGCTGTCTTTCAAATCTCCAGTGGCTGCTTTTGGAACGTAGCACTATATAATGTTTGTTTTTCTCAGTATTTATGGGCTGTAGCTCAATTGTTACCACCGAGTACAGCATTATTATCAGCTTCTCCGTGGGTCAATCCTGTCTTGGTACCTGTGTCTGCCCTGTTTATTAGAAGAGACACCAAGACCACTTAACAACAGCTGCTCAGCCCCACTGTTTGTCATGTTTTTGCTGTTTCATCAGGAATGTTGCGATACTACACTGTATGTTGTCCTAATGCTGTGTTCCAGGCAAAAAAAGAAAAATTTAAGTAAGTGGGCTGAACTTGAAATTTAAGCGTCAACCGATTTCACTGGCTTTTTCAAGTTATTTCAACTGCAGTGTACAGAACTTTATATCTCAATTTGGAGTACTCAATAAGGTAAGTTAACACTGCAACCACACTGTAAAAAGTAAAATATTGTGTCAACTTAAAACCTTTTCTTCAGTAGGTCACACAAAAAAAAAAAAAAAAAAAAAATTAGTTGAATGAACCGAATTAAATTACATTAAATGTTATTTGGTTTGGTTTAATTTGGTTCATTCAACTATTTATTTATGTATTTTTCTGTGTGACCTATTGAAGAAAAAATTTTAAGTTGATTCAATGTTGTACTTTTTACAGTGTAGTCCGAACACAAGATTTAAAGTCGGTGGGACTTCAATTGGTACAACTAGCAAGAACTCAGTACTTTAAGTTAGTTGGACTTAAGTTGATTCAACTGGCAAAAACTCAATACTTGTGTTTGTGCAACTAACTAGTTGAGGCAAATTAACTGAACACTGAATACCATGACCTGGATGAATGAGAATATTCAGAGATATAGTTGTACCAACATAAGTTCTGAGTTTTTGCCAGTTGAATCAACTTAAGTTCCACTAACTGAAAGTACTGAGTTCTTGCTAGTTGTACTAACAAAAGTCCCGCCAACTTTAAATGTTGTGTTCTGACTACACTGTAAAAAGTAAAACATTAATTAACTTTTTTTTTTTCAATAGGTCACACATAAAAAAAATTAAAAAAAAAAAAAAATAGTTGAATGAACCAAATTAACCCAAACCAAATAACATTTACTGTAATTTAATTTGATTCAGCCTTTTTTTTTTTTTTTTTTTAACAGTGTAACTCATGTTTATCCAACCTTCTACTGGTGAAGTCAAAGCCATGACTTCCCATCCGTGAACTCGCACTAGATCGTTGTACTCCCAGTTCTGAGCTCTGACATCACATAGCCCATGAAACAACAATGGATGCAAAAATACTGAAGCCAAAACGGTAAAATCTTCAAGAGTCCCACTTTTAGATCCTATAAATTATATATAGCTGCCAAAAAAGCTGGAAGAATGCAAGTACAGGGTATCATCGCTGGTGAAATGATACATTCACCTGGCAGATATCAAAATGTTGTAAAATGGAGCTTTTCAAGTAGCTGCAAGGTGTTTTATTTATTCAATATTTGTTGCACATTAAGTCATGGTAAACAGAGGAACTGGAATCTTATGCCTTATTTGCACAGGATTAATACAACCTGAGGACCTCAGGGAGGATTTAAAAATTCTGCCCCATGTCTGTCTTTTATGTAGCACATTCACACTGGATGAGTGAAGTCAGTTTTTAATTGAATTTACAGACATTATTCACCAGTTCTGATGTCAAGGCTCACCCACACATAACTCTTGAAAAAAAGGATAAGGAGATGGATGACACGCATGACAGCTGCGGTAGGGAGATATATTCTCTGAGATGTAGCGTTTCTGAAAGATTTAAATGTGCTCTAACAGTGAATATCCATCCAATATATAATAATATGAGTCTTGTGAATTGGCACCAAAAACACTTTTAAACTCAGATTAATCATCACTAGTGCAGCCTCCATACTCCCCAGCCAGGAAATTGACAGAATATTGAATGTAGGATAAAGAAAAGTTGCAAACTATAGAGATGTCCATTTATTTGGGAATCATTTTATCAAAGGGCCTCTGTCTGCGGAAAAAAAGTGGGATTTTTTGTTTTGCAAATGACAGGCATGGCACAGGATTTAGATGTAAAATTATTACAAATTAACAGAGGAACACAGTTAGTACCAGTCATGTGCAAATAGGACTATTACTATTCAGTCTGGAAATGATAATGAAAACGCCTGCAGTGTTCTACCTTTGATATGATAGGATGAATATAAGAAAATACCAGACCACCGACGGCACAGTTTTCAGATGATCTTTCTGTGGTGAAATTGGACTTTTCTGTCTATCCTACATTAGTTTCCTTTGGGTTCTCTAGTTCCCCCTAAAAAAAACAAACAAAAAAAAAACAGGTATATAAAGGTTAGCCCTCCTCTCTTTGTCAATGTACTTATGAATATCTGGAGATGGTCTCTACTGCTAATTATGTGCTAACTGCTAATGCTAATCTTCTGTTTCCCTAATTTACAATCTACACTGGAAACACTGAGGAATCATTATGTTTAACTTAACTCTTTTACAACAGGCAAAAGAGAGGTCTCTGCAAACAGGTAAACATTAAATGTAGCGGTTAGCCTCACAGGTAGGTGGTTCAGTGTCCAGTTCTCAGATGACTTTTCTGTGGTAAAATTTGACTTTTCCGTTTATGCTACATTCATTTCTTTTGGGTTGTCTCGTCCTTCCCTCTATCACAAACAAATATATAAAGATCAGCCCTCCTCTCTCACTGAATATCTGGAGTTGGTCCCCACTACTCATAGTGTGCTAATTGCTAATGCTAATCTTCCACGTTTGGACTGTTGTGAAACTTGACATGTTTTGAAATTTGACTTTTCTGTTTTTGCTACATTAGTTTCCTTTACCTGTCAATAAACAGGTATATAAAGGTTAGCCCTCCTCTCTCTCTCGCTCTCTCTCTCGCTCTCTCTCTCTCTCTCTCTCTCTATGTACTTATTCATATCTGGAGTTGGTCCCCACTGCTCATTATCTGCTAATTGCTAATGCTAATCTTCCATGTTTCCTTTGTTTTCCATCTACACTGGAAACACTGAGGAATTATTATATTTGGCTAACCCAGTTTTGTTTTTTGTTTTTTTGTTTTTTTACAGCAGGCAAAAGAAAGGTCTATGAAAAACAATAAAAAGAAATATTTTCCAAATTTTCCACACATCAGTTGTTTTTTTTTTGTTTTTTTTAATCTTCTTAAGTTGAGGTCCATCACTGGCAGCTCTTTCAAAAATGTTCCCCTCAAAATCTCTGGCATGACAAGTGTGAAATGGATACAAGTTGTGATTTGTCCATTTTCACTGTCCTCAGATGCTACCCACAAGCCCTTGGGCCAGACATTTAGCCTCCAGCTCGCCTAGTGAAACCCCTCAGCAGCAACCAGCCACGGTTTTCTGATCTAAAAAAGCAGAATGTGTGAATGTGAAGCCCATGTTGTTGAGAGGAGCCTGTGCACCCTTGACACTGTTTGCGTGCAAGCTGCTTCCTTTCACACTGTCAGGACCTTGTAAGCCCCTGTGTCGGCCTCTGCTGCTCTGCACTTCAGACAGCAGCGAGATGAACTGCAAGGAACTCTGGGAAAGGCAGCTGGGTATGGAGAGAGATTGAACTGTTGGAGGGAGGATGTGTCTGTAACTGTTTGTGTCACAGCACAATGTGCATTAAAAGAAAAGTCTATTTTAGTCTGTAGTTTTTGTACTGTTTTTAACTGAACTGGACCGGAAGGAAAATTCTGTCACAAATCAAATCGCTGCCTTTAGGAGAAAGACTTTTTCTAAAGACTCACATCTACTGTTGCTTTTTGACCCAACTTCAAATGTTTGGCTTCTTCTTTTTCTCTGAGAAAAAGCAAATATTGACTTCAAAACAGTCAGTTTGCCTCTTCACTCAAATAAATGCGTAAAAATCCAGAGAATAACCATAGACTGATTTTTTTTTTTTTATTATTCCTAAGCAGAAGAGATGACTTTATATAAAGTTTTACAGAAATTAATTGTCAAACAGCATTGTCTCCATTAGGTGTTGATGGTCCAAACTTGCCCCTTTAAGAAACCTCATCCTCTAATTGATGGTCAACAAAGAACTGCAAATTTAATAGAAATGTAGTTCCAATATCAACTAAAATCTCAAGTTTTTGTATTTCGTGTTTTTTATGTTAGCTTACATACTGTATATGTGTAAATCTGGGGTGTAAAAAAAAAAAAAAAAAAGTATGTAAAATATATGTTATGAAGCAAGAAGCCAATGTAAGTATCCAAGGATTTGCAGATTGTTCATAAATGTGTTTATAGTAATTATAATTGTGTATTTATGAGTATTTTTTAGTAAATCATGCAGCCCTATCATTTAACAGAAGATCAATCGTTAAACATTTATCTTGGAACGAAAAAGTAAAGGTCAGTTTCAACATGTTTCATGGCCACATCAAGGTACTGCCCTTTCAGGTTTTTTTTAGGAAACATCCTGAGGCACCACACCAAAGGGTAAGTAACTTGGCTCAAAATGAAACCGGTGTCAGAGAATCTTACATTTGTAATAAAGGTGATAACACTTGGATTTGTTATTATTGGCTCCAAAAAAATCATGACTCCCACAGGCTGACACTGAACATTTCTCTAAAAATTCTAAGGCAATACGTTTTTTCAAGGAGTCATTCTGGTCTCATATTTTAGTTTTATGTGGATCCTCTAACGGGTGATCTGGTCCATCTAAGTTAATTCGATCCTAGGGTAAATAAAAGCCTTAATGTCTGCCATGTTGACCTTTGACTCAGCAGGCAAGACTTTGGCAGTTTCCGTTGAATCAATTTAACGTGTTGTGTTTTGTTTTTCATGATAAACAGCTTCACTATAGATCTGGATAATATGAATGAATGCATTCATGATTTTTTTTGTTTTTTTCAATTTCAGTTACATACAGTAATACATACATGTAAAGAACATACAGTTGGCACAATTTTTTTTAACTGAAAAAGGAAGAAGCTGAAGCCTGAGACTTATTTCTGCTTTTCCAACTCTACATCTGAAGTAGCAGAAAAATAAAACATTAGCCAAACATCATTTAGGTTCAGTTTCTTAAGTCACTTAGAAATCATTGCACTTTCACAAGTTTCCTAGAGAATTTCACAACTTAAAGCTTTTTAAAAAATTGAACACGAGCTACACAATTTCAGTTTATCCTTCAGTTGGTGCCATAATTTGACACCAGTAACAGAAACCCAGCGATATTTAACATTTGTTCTTACTTTACATGTTTCAAACATAAACATCCCTCTTAATTTATAATTACCTTCTCTGAACTTAATTTATTTCTTTTTTTAATACAAACAGAAAGACTTTTACTCTTAACATGAAACATAATTTCCATTGTTTTTAAATAAACAATATCAGGAAATTTGAATAAACCAGATCCTACAAAAAATGGATGACTTGACTGAAGATATCCAGCTTTATTTATGATTCTAATAGCTTTTTTTTTGGGAGTTTAATTATGGGGTCTAATAGACTCCACTTAAAGGACTATAAAATGACTTTGAGTCTCGACTTAATACTTAACGAGGGTTTACCATTTTACCAAGTCTGAAAGCTCGCATATAGCATTACCTGACCCATCAGGTTCCTATAGTTCTACCATGGGCAAGTGCAATATGTTGAGTGTGTGTGCATGTACGTGTGTGTGCATGGATGTGTGTGAAATGGCTACCTCTTCTTCCTTGCAGTGTATTTTATTTTTATTTTCCTATTATTTTATTTTTCTATTTATTGTCTCCTGTTTCTAAACAGTTCTCATAGGGTTTTTTATAGAAGGATTTATGTTATACATATATATTTTTTGTATGTGTATAGGTTTTTACTTGTTGTTTTTTAATAGAATTTTATGGTTGTCTTGCGCATTTGTTTTATTTGATCCTAAGAGCAACAGCACAAAAGTTCCTATGTGTGATGCACAAATGGCAAATAAACTTCTTGAATCTTGAATCCTTGTCCAAATATAGTCACTTCTGGCTCCAAACAGTCAAACTAGTAACAAACTGCAAAATTCTGGCATCAAAAAGGCAGTTCAGAAACCAATAGGTGATGCAGAAGGTTCCTGTATAATGTAACTAATTATATACAGTCTGTGCTCCAGACCAAGGTTCATGGGTCGGTAAATATTCCATTTATGCTCCTTTTAGTTTTGCTTTTATCTTACAAGTGCATTTATGCTCATGTTAATGGACTGTGTCTGACTTTAAAGATGGGCTCTGTCTGACATCAACATCTAGTTTTTCCTTTGATAATATCAGCGTTGCATAACTTCCTGTAATTGTTCCAACAGTATGAGCAGTATTACGGGTTTTCATATGGGATGTTCAGTTTGATCAGGATCACTTGTTTTGTTTGGACCAAAGACTAACCGTTCTACATCATGAGTCAAGGGAGATTTCACACCTACAAGTTTTGGTTGCTTGATGTGAAAGCACCTTTAGACTAGGATAGGCTAAATCTGGTGCATTTTAATCATTGTGGATGGTGGAGGGCTAATGTGTGAGAGCTGTTTATTGGATGTGTGCAGCCGACTTGATGTGTTTGGAGTCCTGTGCTACAGAAAGGGTCATCAGCAGTCCTGCAGTCTGTCTGCATCGATGTTCAACAACAACACAAGGAGAATGTGAATCCTATCATGATAAAAAAAAAAGTACTGAAGCAGACACAGGGAAGTTGGCTGTTAGTGTGCAAAGCTTTGTAGAAAGAACTGAGCTCCTATTAGCTGATTTTTACATTCATATGTGGAGGTAGATATGCCAAATGTTTATGTATTTCTAAAGTCTAAATATGGAACAGCTTGTTCTTGACCATAACAACCTTTAACAGTTGCCATTCCTTTCAAATTCCACGCCTCATGTAAATTAGTGTAATTACTGGACTGCTGTTAGCATTAATGTTGCTAGGTTACTGGGTTTATTTAGGTCTGAGTAGGGATTATTTAGTATCTTTCTGCAAGAGTTTTGCTGCTGAAGAAATTATAATTGATGAAATGACAAATTAAGATGGAATTACATTAAATCCATGAGTCTCTGTTTGTTTTGTTTTTGTTTTTGTACTCTTATATGCAGCCAGTCTGATGTATACAGACACATTTACATTAAAGTATAAAACAGTTTTTGGTTCATTATAAAGCTCTGTCTGACAAATAAGGCTGCCACAGTCGAGGTAATTAAAGGTAAATAATGCAGTTGTCACAGATGTATGTACAACTAAGGAAAATGTGGACTTGGAAAATGTTTACTTCATTAGTTATTGTCAGAATATTGCCATAATATGGTTCAAATGGCTACAAAAATGCAGCATTTCTTTGTTATAGTTTGGATGTAACTCAACTACATTTTATGTGAGGTGAGGAAAATAATGATTCAGGTCATGGAGTGTGATTTTCACTCAAAAGAGCGCCAGATGATCTTTTGGTCAGTTTGGTGAGCCTTAACTATGTGGCACAATATTCCAAAAACATAAAAAATGGAAGGGTAGGGGCACCACTTTCAGAATTATACAGTTGAAGAATACATAAAAAACTTAAACATTATAAAAAATAGAGGCGAGCTGAGACACACCACTTCACACCGCTGCAACCTTTATCTGCGACATTTTAATTAATCACTGGACTTCTCCTTTAAGGCACAAAAAAGTTCTCTCTGCACCTTAACATTGAAGAAGTAGCGCCGGCATTTGACTTGACTGTTAATGATTTAGACCGCTGAAAAACTCCCCGGGACGCCAGTTGCTTTGCTGTGCTTGTGTGTTTTTCCAGGTCAAATCCAACTGAGCCAATGACTCATGAGTCATCTGAGGTGAACGAGCAAATCAAACAGGACCTTTAACTATGCCCTTCTGTACTGCCATGTCTTTGATACCTTTCTGTGTCCACCTCTTTCTGTGTCCACCTCTTTGAGAGCCTCAGAAACCTACAGTGTTTGGGCCATTATTGTGTTCCGCAGGTCAAAGACTAAATAATGGAACCATGTAGCCACCTGCTGCTCGCCGACACTTTCTCTCCATCATGTTGGAAAGTGATAAAGCAGTTTTTGGAGGACAAACACTGGAAAAAAAACATCAATCACAAAAGCAGGTTAGAGTAACAGTAGCCCAATGTAGAATATCGCTTAAAAACATGTGTAGAATAACTTCTTTGTCACATTCAGAGAGAATGATATTTATATCAGGGTGGCGAGGAATGGTTGATTTTTTTTTTTTTTTTTTTAGTGAAATATCAGAAAACAGTAAATAAATATCTCATAATTTCCCCGAAAATTAGATTTAGTTATTTGTAACTGGTGGTGTCGGACTCTGCGTTGTGTTTATGGATGAGACCGGCACGTTCATTTCTGGTTTGATGACATTTAGCCTTGAACATCATGAAAACTACACGGCACATACAAAAACACAAACATGACACATAAACAAACAATTTACACAAATATTCACACAACGCTGTACCTCGCTCCGCTCTCCAAGGGCGCTATTTCATGCATTAGACCAGGGGTCAGCAACCCTGGTCCTAGAGAGCCACTATCCTGCATGTTTTAGATGTTTCCCTCTTCCAGCACA
>JAQQZY010000007.1:35845605-35858174 GCA_030068375.1 Ostorhinchus rueppellii
TTTTGGTGAATCGTGGAGGCGTGGTTTCGATGGGTGGGGTGAAGAGGAGGAGGCAGAGCCTTTGGAAGGAGGGGAGGTATTTTAGTCATAAAGAAGCCTGAAAGAAAGAAAGAAAGATAAAATACAACACCACACACACACCCCAAAAAAATCACAAAAAATTAACTAAAAGTGTTTTATGTTGCTGCTGTTAACTTTCCCATGGTGGATAAATAAAGTCTTATTTTATAAAACCTTATCTTATCTTAGTTTGTCTTATTTTATAGAACCTTATCTCATCTTAGTTTATCTAATCTTATCTTATTTTATAAAATCTTATCTTATCTTAAAGATTAATGACTGACAACATGAGTCTGAAAGGAGAGGACATATCATAACACTGACGTCAAATAATCCTTAATAAAACCTGAGGAGTGTTGACAGTTGGCTAAACCCAGCCAATCAAAGGTTTCTGTAGTCCTGACATGGCTGGCATTGGACATGGTCTTTCCTGTTTGCTTTAAAATGTTTGAAGAGAATAGCTCAAACATTCTCTCTGACACAAGAGTGACCTGACACAATTTTGGAGGCCAAAGGTCAGGGCTGCTGTGACCTCATGTCTGTTCATTCTAAGTAATGTGAATGAATGCGACATCTCAGAAACAGCTCGAGGGTTTTTGGTTCTTCTTTGGCCCAAATACTCCCTTTAAGTCAAGAATGAGTCAAATGAATTTCAGTGACCAAATGTCCAAGTCATTGTAATCTCACAGCATATTTTTGGACATATTATGATGCATGGGTAGTGGACGCATCTGACTAAACCTAAAGCTTTTGAGTTTTTTTTTTTTTTTGTCTGTGTTTTTAGTAATCTTGTTCTCATTTATTCATTCTGAAGTGAAATTTATGGAAAGGTGACTCCAGTCATGTTAAAAACATTTTGATCCTTTACTTCAGTAAAAGGAAGAGCAGACTGTGAAATGACTAACATGAATGTATGAGTACCTTAGATTTACCAGCTAAACGTGCATAACATTCGAAGAGCTCTGAAGTAATCCTGCACTTCCTGCACTGTGAAGCTCCTTCTAATGTTTGATGAACAGATCAAATGTTTATGTTCCATTCATTTAAAACTACAAAATTTGCATCATAATTAGTGGCTTTTCCACTGGACAAATGTGCAAAACTTTAGGGATATTTACTAAAAGTCACAAAAACAGAAGCGCGTGAAGTCGGTTTTTCCATTAAATCACAAATGCAATGATTTATTTGTTTATTGTCGATGGCACGAGAAGTCATTCCATAAACATAGCAATGAGTGTAAATATTATGCTGATTTAAAGATATATTTATTATTGCTATACAACGGTCCCCAAAAAAATTATATAATTTGCAATATAACTATCGGAGTGACAACATGGTCAGGAAATATGATACTTAATAGGATAAATTTTGGACATCAAATGTTTCATTCTTCAAATTTCAAATGAAAAGTTCTGAGGGATGGTGATTTTATAACGTTCTGAAGGTATTACTGATGTTCAGTTTGTGCGCTGCTTGTGACCCTAACCCTAACCCAGATCCTTTTTTCCAACACAAACAGCTTTCACCTTGAAATTTCTTATGCCACGTCCAACCCTGTGTTCTAATATTATGTAATTTATGTTATTATGTTATATTATGTTAATATATTACACCTAGTTTGAGTACGAAGGGTGTTCACATTACGATTGCGGCAAAAATAAGTGTACTTAAAGTACCCGGATGGTGTACTCATAACAGTCAAATCTTGAAGTTTGGAACTATGAACACTTTTCGCACTCAACGACCGCCATCTTGGCTACATAACGGAAGAGGCAGATCCAACTTGGCTCATAAAACAGAAGAAAAATGGCTACTGGAAAAGCAGCACCTGCAGCTTCTGAACCTTCTAAATCAAAGTTTTTCCGTTTTACATACTCATAATAGAATGATGTACGATTAATTTAATCACACATACTGGAGCATTCTCCGTCAAGGGGAGGAAGACATAGCATCGCTGATGACATTGGCACATTCTCCACATTTCTAACAGTCATTTCGCAAATTTCAGTAGAAAAAGGTTTAAAATCTTCTGCTGAATTTTTTTTTTTTTTTTGGCGGGTGACAAGGCGCAGCGGCAGTCGTAATCGTAATTTCTGGTAAGTGCACCATGAAGTATGTGATTTGAACAACACTTACCTGCTGAAATCCATGCACTTAGTAAGTGCAGACAGTGGACTATGAGTAAGTGTACTCAGGAAAGTAGGGATATCGGAACAGGGCTCAAATCTGCTTTCCTTTTGGTGCTTGTTTATGAAATTTTCTAACAAATTCACGTTGCACATTCACATCTGCCTGATATTGAGCGTACTTCAAAACACAGAATGCCTTAATTGTTGCAGTAAATGGCATTTCTATTTCTGAAAGCAGAACAGTAAAAATGATTCCACACTTATGAGCAAAAAGAGCAAACACATTTTAAACAAATTCTTAGGTGATGAAATGATGTCAAATTTTTTAAGACACCCTGTAAATGACCCCTGTACCTCGTACTTAATTTAAAAAATGATTAGTTTCCTCATGTATTCATACATACCACACCATGTTTCTTTTAAAATTCTTCTTCTTCACTTGTTGTAACATCTGGTTCAACATCTGGTTTTCTTTATTCATGTGACTCTACTTGCAGAAAAAAGGTCTTTCCATTGCTACGCCCGAAAAAAAAAAAAACACCTTTTGTCAGTGAAAAAACTTTTAATAGAAAAATTAGAGTTTATTCAAATTATAGTCACACAATTTGAGGGTCAATGGAAAAGCGACTATTAACAGAATATGATCAGAACAAAGCACATAAAAATATAACACGTGCTGTTTACTTGAATTTTTTTTTGAAACTCAAGGATGGAATCAACAGCTGAAGATTAAACATGTTATGATCAGCTAAAAAAAAATGACATCCACAACGTGAAAAATGTGGACTTCACATCTGTAACATCACTCTTAATGTTCGTTCCAAGTGACTCTCGAACCAGAAAATCCTATTTGAAATGAAGGAAACAAAAAAGCAGGTGTTTGTTGTTCACATTTTTCACTTTGTGGCTTTGTCATTTTCTGAAATGCACTTTGCTTTGATTCAGCTCGAGATGGATTTGTCTGGAGAGGAATCACTGTGGGCCTTTTGGCATCAATGCAAATGCAGTGGTGCCTGTCATTCAAAGCGGTGCGCCTGGTCATTTTATTAACTTTTGTGCAGCTGTAATGGAATATCTGAATGCACACGCACGGCGTCAGAATTACAAGAAAGTCAATTTTACTGTTACAGTCTTTAAAAGTACTTTCTTTTAGGCCCGCTGCACACCATCCCTGCTCAGCCCGGCTCTGAGCTGAGGGCTGCAGCATGCGTGACGAATTGAAATATTGAAATTCGTCTTGATGAATTGAACGACATGCGGCACACATACCCAGCAGGATTGTGTCAGATTGGTTTCTGTGTCTCTGGCTACATGTGGGATGTGATCCGTTTGAGGAGTCTGCAGATATGTGAGGGGAAGTCATCGTACCATGTGCATCCTGTGAAATACTGTGAGTCTCACCCTTTCTGTTTCCACTGAAGGATCACACAGAGCGTGGAGCAGCTGGAATCACATGTGATGCAACAGTGACACCTTGTGCACATAAATTAGAAGGAGGGCACATACGTGTAACACTGGTTTTCAATTTTTTTAAATCATCTGATTCAGAGAGTAAATGTGCCAAATGTTAGTGTTTAACAAATATATTCTTCCTGCTCCACCCAGCCTAAGGTGTCCCACTGCTGCCATAATTGAACAGATTTCTGTTTACCGTAATATCTTTTATGTTTCTAGAATGGTTCATCCTCCAGTATCTGGAAGATCTTTTAATCCAAACCATATATTAAATGATAAAATAGAACTATTGTTGCTATCCATACATTTTCCAGTTTAATGTTTTCCAAAAATGCAAAGGGTAATGCAGCAGCAAATGACTATTTTCATGAAGTTGTACAATTCCAGTTATTATCTTGCATTCCTGTGTAAAACTACATAAAAACAATGGCAGCAAGAATGTAAACTGTTATCTGCACCAAAGGTGGACACACTAAATATGGACATTTAATGGTTATTATTTGTCAACAAGGACTATTTTATTATTCCAATTGGCCATTTTTTTAATGACTAACAATGAAATTGTTAATTTCAAACAAGTTTTTGATAAAGTATGAAGTTACTTATATTTTCTTGTTTTCATGACAGGTGGAAGAATACATTTAAGTACCGTATGCATTTTAATAAGATTTTTTTATTTTTTTTTTTATTTGGGTGCCCTGGAGTCTGGGGCATCCAAATCCGTGGGGCTAGGCTGGGGCTTGGTCGGGGTCGGTCACCATGGGGCACAGACTGGAACTGGGTTGAGGGACGGAACACGGGTCGGTACACAGGATACGAACTCTACTCATTGTTCGGGTGAAGGCGGTCGGTACACGGGAATTCAGACTGGAGATGTGGTCAGACAGGCGGAGGTCAGGAGCGGTGGCTGGCATTTTAATAAGATTAATTGGAAAACAAATGACCAAAGTGCTGGTTTACTGATGTTTTCAAGGTATATGTAAAGTGTTATTATACATATATGCTGGTTTATGTACATTTATACGATATATTCATCAATCTTCCACTGATAGAATGTGTAAAGTGAATGTATTGTCATGTGCAGACAATGTTTTGAAGTAGATCTGGCAGCTCTGACACTAATATTCCTTTTCAATAAAACCCATTTTGTCATTAATTCTTAAATTTCACATTTTGATTTGAACCAACCAGCATTTTTCACTTGATTTTTCTTTATCTGTGACTCACACATGGTAAAATTCCACCACTTTTATTCTGAAAGCATTTTACTTGTAGACCAGTCTAATCAGTATTTGGTTAAGTCATATACAGTATATAAATATCTAACCCGAAAACCTTATCAAATTAAAGCAGTATAAAGGAAACACAGCACACTGAACAGACCTGTACCAGTTATATGGCACTGTTATCTCTGTTCCCATGCTTTAATATTGTTACATAATTCCTTATTTGTTTCCTTTACATCTATATTTTACTGAAGTGTGTACTTTTATTTTGAAAGGACTGATCACCTCTTTGCTGTTCCTACCAATATTATACATTTTATATTTTCAATATTGTGTGTGTATCACTAGTTCCTTTCAGTCAGTATATTTTCCTGCCATAACTCTCCATGACTACCCTCACCCGTCTCCAAGAGTAGGACATTATTGACGATATTTTCTGTTTATTTTAGCCTGTATTCTCTGTATTATTTTTGCTTTTTATAAACTTTAAGAAAACCTTTATATTGTGTAACATTTACATCCTGGAAATTCATCTTCTTTCAATTAACCACACAGAAAATGCAAATTAGTGTTTGTTTGTTTTTTCTTCTTTGGTAATTCTTCAGTCTTGGGATCCACATTTTTTCATCAAAGTCATAAATACACCTGAGACCGTCCCACACATCAATGTAATGTATAGAAGTGATGCATTTGTTATTTTTGCACAGACACACAGTTGCTTCCACATTTAACTGCCTTCCGGTTCATACCAAAATAAATGACGCTTCATTTTCTATGCAAATTCTCCGACTGGGATTATTAAACAATATATCAACTTTCTTTAGCACTTTGATTTCTAATCAATGAAGCTACATCTGTGATCATTACTTTGCCTTTGTTTTACATTAGCGCTACACAAAAATGATTTCTCAAGGGATTTCTTTGACAAATTTCCATTATAGAAAAACAATTTTATTCTCAGTAAAGCACCCCTGTCATTTTGATTTGTTTGATGTGAAATGGTCATAAAACATAAAACCTTCATTAGTCATTTCCTTGTCATGACGTTCCAACTGTGTTATTATAATTGTTGAATTCTTGGCTCTTGCAAATATTGAAGTTAAGCGGCATTAATTTTCCTGATGATGAATATGAGATGCACTCTTACCAGCGTCAAACAGGTGTTCTTTCTCTGTGTTAATCCTTTATCGGGCAAGTGACTGTTTTTGGTAATTTCCTTATACTTTACAAGACAGTGGCAGCAACAGTCCCACTGAGGACAGTGAGTCAACAATCTCAGGTCCAATGTGGTCTACAGAGTCTGTAAGGTCCACCTGTGTATGAACAGTGAGTGGACCTGCTTTGTTAGGTACCATGAAGTAACGGTACTAATGTAATGAAGTAATGGTACTAATGTAATGAAGTAATGGTACTAATGTAAGGACTGATCTTCAAAGGGATCATGTGGATGTGGACAGGGGTCTGGATCAGCACTTACGTAGGTCTAATGTTCTAAAAGTGATGTTCTAATGCTGTAAAATACATGTTCCTTACACCTTATATGTGTTTTTTTTTAGATTTATCTCATTCCATCTCTTGGTGGTTTACAGGCACCATGTCTTTTCTAAAACTCAAGAAAATTAAAATCACATGGAGAGGATGTACTGACAAGTTGTTCTATAAATGGCAACCCTTTATTTCTTATTTTAGAAACTTAGAGGTGAATGTGCACCTGTTGCTGTACTTCATAACATCTATGGGGCGAAGTGAGGGGGTGTAATCTGTCTATTTTATTATACATTTAATTTTATGTCATTTTAAAAAAAATGTTGCTATAATTCAAGTGCTCTTTCATTTATTGTTTTTGTATGCATGCATGTATGTATGTCTATATGTGTGTGTGTTTGTGTGTCTATATGCATATGTTTATACTCGAAAAAAGGAAGGTAAATTGCAATTGTGTGATTGGAAGTGTCCGATTTTTGTTCAATGAAAAATATTGGGGAGAAAATATTTCCTCTTGGATGTTTTCTCTTTGTTTTTTTGCCACTAATAGGGTCGACTTCTGGATGTGTGATGAACAAAGGACACTGATATGTTGACCTTCAGTTGATACGTCTTTATTGAACAGTGCTGAGAGAAAGCAGCATCAGCATCTCCTCACATTACGGTCTCTACGTCTTTATACCTCCTTCAAACCTTCTTCTCTGAGTTTCCTTGGTAACCTTCCAGACCATCACATCTGGACATTACTTTCCAGACCATCACAACAACATACCTAGAGTATAGAATATCATCTCACACACTCGTTCATCCACTATAGCCATCTTACAGCCACTTATAGGTAAGGAACCAAATATGGTCACTTAACTGATTTTGATTTTCTACATGACAAAAAAAAAAAAAAAAAAAAATCACTAATCTATTAAAGTCTTATGTCCACCAATAACACACTAAGGTCGAAAATGTTAATGTGTATTTCTATGGGTGCTCTAAACTCAAGGCATGTTTATTTGTAAAGCACATTTCATGTACAGGACAATTCAAAGTGCTTTACATAAAACAAGAGGCATAAAAAGAGAAAGTTAAAATATAAAATCATAAATTCTTAATTAAAATAGACATTAAAATCATGAGCAATAAAATGTGATTTTAAAGTTCATGTAAGAAGAGTTTAAGAACAAACTGCGGTAAATAAGAATGCTTTCAGTCTGATTTAACTGAGCTGACAGTTTGACCTCAGGTATTCCACAGGCGAGAAGCAGAACTGAATGCTGCTTCACTTTGGTTCTAATTTTGGGAACACACAGTAAACCTGTCTCTGATGACCTTCATAAGGAACTAACAAGTCCAAGATGTGTTTGGGTCCAAGGCCGTTCAGTGCTTTGTACCAGGGGTAAGATGTTCAACTCTATCCTGTGACTCACAGGAAGCCAATGTAGTGATCTGAGGACCGGTGTGATGTGGTCCAGTTTCTTGGTATTAGTCAGAAGCATTCTGAATCAGCTGCAGCTGCCTGATAGATATTTTGTTACATATAAAGGGTTCATTAAATCCCTGATGTCAAAAATAGAACAGTCCAGTTTACTGTGTTCTGTTTGCAGGAGGGATGGCAGGGCTGCAGGCTGATGATGATTAGACACAGTAGTTTAATCTCCTCGGTTTCGCAGTTTTGCAGTTAGATCCTCCTAAACCGTGCACGCTGAGCCTTCAATCATACAAATTACCTTTAAAGATGTTGAATTGCCAAAAGATAAATGATGCACTAAGTTGTTCTGTGATGAAGGAAAGCAAAGAGTCTGTCAGTGACTCAAAGGATCAATCAATAAATCATGGAGTGAGTCAGGCAAACAAAAGTTGAGTTTCTATTTTTTTCCCCCCCAACTACTTTTTCTTTCTTTGTTGTGTCCCCCGCCAGGAGATAAAGACTTTGAGCTTCTTCTCAGGGAAAATGAGGTGAACGTGGCTTTATTGGAGGCTGTCCAGAGAACTAACAAAGTGTTTCTTGTCTGGATTTGTTTCTCAAGGGCAAAGCATCCAACTCCGGCCAGGAGGCAGCCTGCTCGGCGGTGTTTGTGCCGAAGATTTCATTTGGGAGCTAACACCATTTTGCTGTTGTCGTTCTCCTACCCGCTGCCACCACAGAGAGACAGGGAAGGGGAGCGAGGGGGGAAAAAACATAAAATGGAAAAGTTAAAAGGAAATGAATAACACCCAGAGGCACTCCCCATGTAACCGGCCTCTGATTTCTATTTGTTTCTCAATCTGAGCCTCTGCTTTGCCGTCTAGCAAGCTGGCCGACATTAAAACAAACCAAAGGTAGCATCATGACTTTCCACTCTTTCATCCAGGTGTGTGTGTAGATGTGTGCCGACTCACACCTTTGAGTACAGAATATCACGAAAGCACAGTTTCACCTGTCATGAATAATAAAGTGGAGACCATTTGAATCGGTCTTGCAGTTAATTCCCAATGCGTATGGCATGTTTTCTTGTCTCTTTGCCAGATGAGCGCATGCTTGGAAAGAAACGTACATAATTCACTTCATGTAACCACTGAACTCCACCGCGGCACCCCTGCAGAGCGAGACGGTGGGAGACAGAGCTAGAAACAAGCTTCGTTTCTCAATTTTGATCATTTATTCATGTGACTCCTCATGAAAACCACAATGGAGAAAAATAAATGTTTCACAACGCCAGGAGCTCCTGACAAAAGACAGCTGGAATCTGAAGGAGTTGTGCTGGGTTTTTTTGTGGGTTTTTTTTTTTTTTGCATTTACATGTGTGCCAGCTGTACATGGATTAATGACTTGAAGAAATTGAGTTAACCAATGAGCACATGAGTACATCCAAATGATGAAATTGTACAAATAAAGTCCTTATTTACCATTTCAACCATATGGTGTGAACAGCTGTTTATGCAGTCAGATTACCAAATAATTTATCACTCCATCACACCAAATGAAGAATTCACGTTTGTCTTTTCAAAAACAGTCATTGTTTCTTGAGCTTCAAAGCAGCATCACAACTCAGAATAATGAGTTTTATTCTTATTCCTCATGTTACTAATCATCAGGGGCTTCATAATCTGTACATGATGTCATTCTGTTAAAGTGAGCACCCTTCTGTTTTCCTGGAACCCTCTGATCCCTGTGAGTACTCTTCTGTTTCCCTAGAGCCATCAGATCCCTGTGAGTACCCTTCTATTTTCCTGGAACCCACTGATCGCTGTGAGTACTCTTCTGTTTCCCTGGAGCCATCAGATCCCTGTGAGTACCCTTCTATTTTCCTGGAACCCACTGATCGCTGAGTACTCCTCTGTCTCTCTGGAACTCTCTGACCCTTGTGAGTACTTTTTGTTTCACTGGAGACCCCTGATCGCTGTGAGTACTCTTCTGTTTCCTTGGAACCCTCTGATCCTTGTGAGTAATCTTCGGTTTCCCCAGAACCCTACAATCTTTGTAAGTACTCTTCAGTTTCCCAGGAATGCTCTGATCCTTGTGAGTACCCTTCTGTTTCCCTGGAACCCTCTGATTCTTGTGAGTAATCTTCGGTTTCCCCAGAACCCTACAATCCATGTGAGTACCCTTCTGTTTCCCTGGAACCCTCTGATCCCTGTGAATACTCCTCTGTCTCCCCGGATCCCTCTAATCCCTGTGAGTACCCTTCTGTTTCCCTGGAACCTTCTGATTCTTGTGAGTACTCTTCTGTTTCCCCAGAACCCTACAATCCTTGTGAGTACTCTTCAGTTTCCCATAAATGCTCTGATTCTTGTGAGTACTCCTCTGTTTCCCCGGAACCCTCTGAGCCCTGTGAATACTCCTCTGTCTCTCTGGAACCATATGATCCCCATAAATACTCTTCTGCTTCCCTGGAACCCTCTGATCCCTGTGAGTATTTCCCAGCAGGCCAATGACCCAAGCATACCACCAAGGTCGTGCACTAGTGGTTCAAGGACATGGCCCAGTTAAAGTCCTGACCTAAATCATATAGAGAATCTGTGGAGGGAGTTGAAGACAAGATTGATGGGTATGAGACCATCCTTCTGGACCCACCTGGAGGCTTTGGCCCAGGAAGAGTGGAGCCTGTGGACACTAACAGGAACCATCATCAAGACCAAAGACCTATTGATTATTAAGAAAAGACATTGGACTTTGTAATTCCAGGGTAAGAATAATTTTGAACATGGCATTTTTTTGGAAATCCATTAATAAAATATTCCTGAAATAAAGTATTTCTTCAAGTATGATTTGCTGTTATTCCTTCACCTGTGTATCACATGTAAGTCACAAATAAACTTTATGGAACTCATTAATTTCATCACAAACAAAAAAAAAAATCACAAAAAATGTCAGGGATATGAATAATTTTCAGGATGACTGTACATGTGAATGGCTTCTAATTTCTTGTTTTCTGAAAAATTCATCAGTAAGAATGGAATCAACAACACACGGTCCATGGACTCTGATGAGACTTTTAAAAAACAATTTAAGACAGTAGTGTTCACGCAGGCATTTTAAATCAAACTCACTCAGGACTGCTACAAACTGACAGCACTTTATGTATTTATTGCATTCAATTGTATTCCGAATTCCATTTGCTTTGCTTTTTAACTGTATCTTGCACTGTAAAGCCCTTTGTGACCCATCTCTGAAAGGTGCTCTATAAATAAAACTAACTTACACGACACATTATCTCAATAGTCTGTACACACAAATTGGCAAGCATTCACACATGTACACCAATCTGCAATGTTTCCACTTCAGTAACATGACTCGCACAAACATCCTCTTATCTGACAGTAAGTCCAGATGGACCGTGAGCCTCGCAGGTTTACTGGCCAAACATTTCTCACTTCAGTCTCAGTCTGCGTCTGCAGCCACCAGGCAAACGCAGTCATCTGTGCTACGCCTGCTAATTGGTGAAGACATTTCACAAGACGAGTGCATGTGTTTGCATGATTGTTGGGCAGAAAAATGCCAGTTTTGGGGGGAACAGCCCCCTATTTTTTGTTCCTGTTCAAGTTGAAACACACTTTTCCCTTCTCCGTTGAAAGCGCTGCTGCTCAGTATTCATTCGTCTTTAATTAGCCTTTGTGAATTCAAGGAAAATCTGATGATCATATGGATTAGTTTACCCATCTATAACGCAAGAAGCTCAATACATCCATCACTGTAATGAGGACATTTAAAAGGAATTACAGAGACTCTAAAAGCAGTTAATTGTGATTATTTTCACTTTTATCCAACATCGCTGCCATTAAAATATCCTGGTAAAGGTTCATACTGTCTTTCAAATATGGCTAACTAATGTACTTGTAGGTATTTATTTATCAGATAGGGGTAGTTGTTTGTTTAACTAGTAAAGCCAGTAAACAAACAACTACCCCTGTTTGATAAATAAATTACTTATAATAATTAAAATATGCTGTACTTTTGGTTTCTCGCGGCCTTGTAGGAACATAGGCTCCTTGGACTTCATTGATTTAATTCATAATCCATTCATTTTCTAAACTTAGTCCCTGAGAAGTTTGAGCTGATCCCACCTACAAACAGCGGGTACTCCGTGAACATATCGCCAGTTCACGACAAGACTGACATATATTGACAAACACTCATTTATTTTCTGATTCACACTTTACATTGAACAAATAACATATTAGAGTGCATGTTTTTGGATAACAAGAACGTGACAGACCAGCTGTAAGTGTTGTTCTTGGAAATTTTTCTTAAAACCCTTGGTTTTGTTGATTTGGTATGCCCAGGGGAGGGGCTAGGGGGTATATAAGGAGGGTTTTCTACCATGGAATCAGATAAGGTTTGGTGGCAGTACTATGCTACAGTATGTGTGCTGATTTGTTTTTTTCCTGTATATACTTTGTTTGGGGCTATGGCTCAGTTGGTCGTCCAATATCCAGAAGGTTGGCAGTTCAAATCCCATTCCCTCCAAATCAGTCAGTTGTGTCCTTGGCCAAGACACTTCCACCTCCTTGCCTCCAGTGCTGCTTACACTGGTGTATGAATGCATGTGCAGGACTCTCTTGAAAAAGAGATTATTAATCTCAATGAGGCTTTCCTGGTTAAAAAAAATTATATCACATTTGATTTTAATTTAAATATTAATATAATTTTTTTTTTTTTTTTGCCTCCCCCTTGAACTGCCACCTTATCGTGGTGGGGGAGTTTGAGTGCCCGAATGATCCCAGGAGCTATGTTGTCTGG
>JAQQZY010000007.1:35886980-35907081 GCA_030068375.1 Ostorhinchus rueppellii
GGATAGGCTCCATGCGACCCCCGTGACCCTAGTGAGGATAAAGTGGGTATAGAAGATGAATGAATGAATGAATATATATATGTTATTATCATACAGGTTTATTGGTTTTGTAATGTCCCTCCGGCCACACATATGCATTCTCAGATACAATCTGGATATATGTGAAGTATGTACCAATAGCAGTACAAACTGAAGTGTCAGGGTAAAAGCCACTCCTATAAACCAGAGGTAGTATTGAGTGTATCTTCACCTTGCACATCTTTAACCTTCTCTGTTCAGACAATATGAAATTTATGACATTAATTTTCTAATGTTTTACACCAGGTTTCCCTCAACACACTTCAGATGTTTCTAATTGTTTGTGCTGCTTCTTGTGATGTGGTCAGAGGCTTTTGTATGTGTGGCTTTTTAAGGCTTTGCCCACATTTCATATATGTTCATGTTGTATCTGAAGAAAAAAGAATGAGAAATAAATATATAAGATGTATGCTCATTTCAATCCTGCAAAACTAAAGGTGGCCTAAGACTTTAGCACTGGACTATATCTAGGTATCCTGGTGTGTTTGTTGCATTAATAAAGTTGCAAGTTTGAGCCTGTCTTCAGTTCTGCAAATGAGTACATGAAAAACACAACAAGACACTACTATTACCAGTTGAGAGGAATATTGGTAGAAACCTATTTATTTTAAAGTAGGGATCTGTTAAATAAGAAAAATATTGACGGTTGTTAGTTTTGCTCCAAGGACATAAGGGAAATGAAAGAAACAAATTCATCAGACTTGAGGGATTAAGGAAAGGCTAATGTAGTTTCCTTAATTCAGCTCACTCCTCTGCTTTCGGAGGGCATTTAGTCTTTATCAGTGGAATATAAGCTCCCACACAGTCACACACTGGCAGATTGCAGAGACAGACAGGTGTAGTATGCCATATGTTGACTTGGTTAAAAGGTCAGTCCTCTTGTGGTCTCATTATAGTATCCAAGTACATTTTTTCTTCTCTTTGTGTCCAGGTCTCTGTATTGCAGGTTGAAAAGCCAACTTCCTCACTCTGTCCTTTCTTTCTTTCACACATTATTTATATCAGATCACTTCTTGGCATGATGTGTATCTGGAGATTTTCTGCTTCATCCCACATTCAAAGAAGGACTTAAAAGAGTGACAGCTGGGAGAGAGCAGGAGATTTGGAAGTGTGTGTCTGTGCATGTTGTATTTTCTCATGACAGGATCTATAAAGCAATCTATCATTGTTGAGTCAGCATGTCTGAACACATCACTACACACTGTATCCTTAAGAGGCGCAAACACCCACAAACCTGTGCATGGTACGGCCTGAAACTGACTGGTGTGCCTTAAAATGATCAACATGCATCCATAACTAAACCCGATTTATTGTCACAGCAACCTGAGTGATATTTATTTAGATCACAGGCAATAAACTGCAAAACACATTCATTTATGCTCTTGACAGGACGTGTCTGACTTCTGCCTGGCAGAGGTTAGTTGATTTACGTTCTGGTTGGGTTTGGATCTCCAGTGATTGGCCAAAATCAAACCAGCCAACAGCAGGAATTGGAAATAACGAGCACATGTTGCACAGTAGCCAGCCCACTGATCGTTTGTCATTATTTTCCCACCATTCAGATTCTCAAAACACAAATTTTAATGACCTAGGAGGTATACATTCTTAGACCAGTATCTGGAAAAATACATGTTATAAACACATTAAGCACAGCAAAATTTATGGTGATTGTAAAGTCCTGCAGCTTTTGTTTGAGGACATTTGAATCAGGATAAAAATATTCTTCCACAGGATGGAAATGAGAAGAATAGAGGATGACCATCACCTAACACATTTTGGCCCGACTGTGAATGACTTTGGCTGGGTTGCACTAAAGACCAGGTTTGGCCTGGCACCAGAGACAAAAGAGGAACTGATCACCAGCCAGTACAGCTCAAGAGAATGGGTCTCTGTGCCACGGGTATATATTAGGCCGCGACAAAGTTTTACCTCCTCTCTCTGCCAGTAAACTCAAGTGAAACTTTTTTTGTGAGGTGCATTCACAAGTAAACTTAACAATGTAAAAGATAAGAGGCAGGAGAGGGACAAAACATGAAGCCTGACTCCAACCCACAACACAGAGCAGTATTTTTGGAAATAGGTAAGAGCTTCTGCAGTGGATGTAGAAATAGGCACAGCATATGATTTGATAACAACAGTGGGTTTCTAAAGGTAAGTAAGTATTTTTGCACAATAGTTGCAAAGTTGTGTCAGTATTCAATTTTATTTTTATTCCACTTTATATGCAAACACTATTGAACTCTGAGAGGCCACGATAATTTAACCTTTGTGATTAAAGGCCAGTAATTTATATTGCACTATGTGGTGCATATTAATATTCTGGCATAACAAGAAGGATGATCAGATGATTTTGACTGATAAAGATTTTTGTCACTGATAAATGCTTAGAGATGAGGTCAACATGAATGAATAAGGCTTGGTCAGGCAGGCAGAAATAAAGGTGGAAACACTCAATTCAAGAGATTCAGGAATATGATCTTATTGTTTTTCAACATTTCTTTATTAATAATCATGGAATATATTTTTTTATATCACTTTTCTAGGTACCCAAAGCACTTTACATTATTGATCCATTATTCATTTGCTCTCACATTCGTCCTCTGGTGGTGGTAAACTGCATTTGTAGCCACAGCTGATGGAAATGCGACTGCCAATTTGCGCCTGCGGCCCTTCCAACCACCACCAAACATTCCAGTGCCATACCAGTGTGAGTGGCACTGGAGGGTGAAGTGTCGAAAGACACAATGGACTAACAGACAGGACAGAACGGGATTCGAACTGCCAGCCCTTCAGTTATTGGATGAGCTGCTGTACCTCCTGAGTCATGCCCCCCCAGGGTTATGTAAGTCATGTAAAGTGTTATTTAAATTAACACTATAATATAAACAGCATTGGGCTGATATGAACACTAAAATACGCACCTTTAACAGGTCACTCAGGAGACAATCAAAATACAGGTAAACATTTCTAACTTGACTTAAGGATATTAACTTAATCTGCTGCGAGCACAGTACTGTATGTTGGGTATGAATCCAAAACTCATGTTCAAATGACCAAAGCTGTAATGTTACGAACTAAATCAGAGACCCAAGGAGCAGAGGAAACAGGTGGGATTGAGTAAAGGAATAACAGTTTATTAATTTTACAATAATGAATGTTCTGAAAGAACAGCGTCGATGCCAGTAGGAAGATCCAAAGCTAATAGTCACAGCCGGGCCAGAGGTAAAAAAAAACAGGAAGACAGGGAGCAACGGTACCGGGGGTTTAGCACACTCTAGTGAGACAAAAAAGGGGTCAATACACGGGCAGTCAGCGGTAGCAGAGGTATCAAAATGGAGGAGACAAAAACAGTACCGTTTGTCCAAAAAAAGGGTCAAAATCCAGGTATCCGTTTGTTCCATGCTGAGGCACAGTGCAAGGCTGAGGCTTAATCGAGGTCCAGGAGTAAACACAGGTCAAGGGTCACAGGCAAACAGGATCACAGGTCAAAGGCAAAAAGGGTCGGTACACAGAAAAGCAGAATCAAACAGGTACACGAGTAGGTATGATCTTAACTAGGAATGAGCACGACGAACTGGCACAGAGGACTGGACAACACAAGGCTTAAATACACACAAGAGGGAGGGGAGACACTGATGATTAACAAGACACAGGTGGGAATAATCTCAGAAGCGGGAAAACAAGAGGGACAGGAAATAAAGACGCCAGACAACACACAGAAGGGGAGTTTACCAAAATAAAACAGGAAATGACAAGACACAACACAAAACATGAATTAACGTCTGTTTCCAGACATGACCAAAGGAGGTAAACAAAATTAGATACGGTGACAATTATAGTTTTTGTGAATCCCTTTCCCTTGTAAGATGGCTCTTCCCCACAAACTCTTCTCCAATTCATGATGACCCCACCATGACATAATGAACTTCCTCAAGACACAGCAAAACTTTAAGCGTCCTGGAAAAAGCCTAATCTCATTCAAGGCCTGTTGGCTCACCGCATCCGCCATATGGCCAGAAGGGACAAATCCTAAACACACAGTCCCGATTCTCCAGTGTCTGCCTGTCAAACATCACCAGGAGCTTTGGAGCAGCAGTGGGACTGAGAATGGGAGGTGAGGCTCAGTCTAGAACCGATCCACTGTGAACGGATGCAGTGGGGAGTTTGGATGCGCTGCTGGGATCCCTGTAACTGCTGGAATGATCCACATACAGCTGTCACTTCATTTCCTCATCCTCATCATCTTCAGTGTTCACCCTGGTGTGACCACCAGTGGTAGCTTGGAGGCAGGGGATGGAGCTTGACAAATGGACAGCTTAAACACCCTCTTGCTGGGCTCTGGTGTCTTTCCCTGAAGTTATTTAAATCTCTGGGTATCTCCTCTTAAAACCTGTACCTCATAATGAAACGCTCCAACAGACAGACATTGTTTCAAAGTAGATAAGCATCATGGGCAGATTTATTCACCATTATTAAATCTGTTCATGCAGGTCTGAAGGTTACGATTAAATATGGCTTCAGGTGTATTTCTTGAGGTCAAAATGGCATTTACCTTTGGCCTCCCAAAATCCTCATCTTTGAGCCCAAGGTAACAAACTGTTCCTAATATAGCATGTCTCCAGTATCCACCAGGTCACCAGCACCTCCTTGTAGGGTTACATCAGAGCTATGCTGAAGCTTATATTGTGTTTCATTTACATGTTAAATACAGAAAGTCAAAGACACTGCCTTTGAATTAAGAAATAATATCATGGGATTGAATAGAGTATTTTGTGATAGCCTAACTCTGGGCTCTCTGAAAATAGGCCAGTAGATGTTAAAAGGTTCAATGGCACACACACTCCATGGATGTGCACCCAAATAGAAAGTCATATTAGAATTTCTATTGACTATCTATTGGTTTGGTTTAAGTTAACTGAACTGAAAAGATGGGATATATGTTGAAACAAAATGGTCAGCAGTATAGATACTGAATCTGAGTGCATTTAGCCTGTGTATACATAGGTTTGTGACTTTAAATAAGTGTAAACTCTGAGCAATGGTTAACACCATATACGTAATTTTATTAAACCAAATGACAAGGCTTGCCTCTGTGAGCAGTAGTTGGCTGGGAGGGTGGAAAGCCGTCAATAAAGAGAAGATCAAATACTTGCTCATAAGCATCTACTCACTGGCTTCCAGGTCTTTTGCTGCTTACTCCTCTCTGAAGATGTGGGTTAGAGGGACTCAATCCACCTCTGCTGGAGTCCATCACTTCCCCACATCATGGCACTGCGGGTTTCAAAGAAAAGCAGCTGCTGGTGGATGAGATGGTACACCCAGAGTCCCACAGTCCCAATCATGAAACACTATCATGCTAACAGCATTACTCTACGTTTGGATCCACATATTACAGTGTAAAACCTTAGTGCAAGTGACATTTCCTCATTTAAGGTCATACCTTACCCTAATTCTTTTTCCAAGTTTAAGCTCTACAAAGCTGTGTGACTGTTACGTTCATAACACATAAGTCATTAAAAAAGGTGATCTATTCTCAGCTGTTGTTGCTAAGAGCCATAGATTTACAATATGGTTGCCAGTTACTTCACCTTGGAGCCTTCTATTAAAATGCTTTTCTAATATCTGTCTGGCAGAAATGAATAATTTTGCATTTTTACATCCTCTTGCCTCTGTCTGCTTTTCTTATTAAATGCTCTTTCGCTGTACTGTCTGTCTCTGGCTGCATATTTCTTTCAGTGAGCACAGAGATAAGTGAATATGAAACAGACATCATTATGTTTTCCAGTCTTTTACAAACACAAATCCAACACCCCTCGGCTATGCAATGAATATTTTCTCAGCATGTTTTCATCCCCCCCCCATGCAAAAGACACACACAGAGGCACAGGCAGACAAATCCATATTGCACGCATACAGCTATTTGATTCTATTATGAAGAATAATCTTAGCATAGTCATCAGTTTCTCACTTTCTCAGGACCATTTCCTGCATATTGTTTTAGAAATGTTATTTACATTTTTACATTTTCTTACAACTAAAACATTTTCTTTGTCTGTGTCAGCATTTCTTTTGAAAGTCTCTCTAAGAGTCAGCCTCCTCCTTTAGAATTCTATGACCTACAAATTTTTGTTACACAATCATGTTTATTATGTTTAGATTAAAAAAAACTTTTCTAAATTACTCTCTTATTGCTGCAGTCATATTCTTGCAGTCGAGACCAGCTAACCTGGGGGTATGTTGAGACAGAGTCACGACCAAGACTGAGCAGATACACAGCAAGCACTTCTACGGTCATCACAAAATATGAAAATGTAGAACATCTTACATACTTCAACATTTGCTAACTAAATTTGGAAGCTTGTGCCCATAGTTAGGTTGCAAATACCTGGTTTACAACTGAAACTAGTGCACATATGTAGTAAACAAGAGATGATCTTCACAGAATCTTTTTGGTCTAATCTGAAGGTTCACCAGGTACAGTAGCCTTTCCACTGTCTCTTACGCTTCCATCTCCACAGCAGTGTCAGTAACCTGCTGTGGGCTTGATTTGGTTCTTTTGTTACACATGAAGTATTTGTGTTTAGGTTGACAATTTATCAAAGAACATCTTAGTTGAAAAGTAAATAATGATGGTTTGTTCTGTAGCAATGTGTGTATAGTAACACACATGCACTTCCGCTAAAAAGTTAATTTATGCTCTTTCTCTTCATGAAAGAACAATAATGTCATTTATTTTCTGTATTGTCACACACACTGTTTCAGGGTTTTGGAAAGTCTTACAAGACCTCCTGTGGTCAAATGGTTAATGTAGAACCTGCCATCACATTTCAGACCATTAAATGGATGTCAAAGTCCCTCAGTTAAGTCAAAGTAGATAAAATAAAGAGTGTGGATAGTGCTGTTTGATTCCTGAAATCTACACCAATGTCTGAAAATATACTTTAAAGTAGACGCATTACTTGGTTGAGCTGATTTTGGAGCTCCTAATGCTTTGAGTCGATGTCTCTCTTTCTGTGTTCAGTCTTAATAGCTTCAAAGGTACTCTGTCAGTGGTTTGATGTGAAAATATGTGATCATAACAGTTGAAAATGTAGTCAGGTCAATGTGCTCAGTATCAGCGGAGCCTGGTCTAGTATTGACCCCTGACTTCAGAGATTATTTTTCAGTTAACTATTGATGACTACTGTAAGCTAATATATGTACAGAAGAGTCTTCAGCCAAAAAAAAAAACAAATTTACTAGTGAAGATTACATTACATTACAATCTCTTTTACCCCAACTGGTCAAGGCAGACAGCCATCCTCCAGGAGTCAGGGTCTGCTCGAAGTTTCTGCCTGTTAAAAGGAAGTTTTTCCTCACCACTTTCAAGTGTTTGCTCCTGGAGGATTCTGTTGGGTTTCTGAAAATTGACCTTAGAGTCTGGTTTCCACCAGCTCTATTTGTAAAGTGTCATGAGATAACTTTGTTAGGATTTGGCGCTATATAAATAAATCTGATTTGATTTATTTCACTTGAACAGTTTTATCTGGTGCCACCATACGGCACTTCACAGTTCGTCACTTGATGTTTAGAGTCGTCTTCTTGTCCCCACTCTAAACTAAAGTTAGAAAACTAAACTAGACCAAAGTTGGAAGAAAGCAGCAGAGTCCTGTATGAGATTTATGTGAATAGGACATCGAGAAAGATAAAAGATGTGAAAAAACTAAAACTAAGCATTTAGAAAAAAATTAAAACCTATAAAAACTAGCAAACCTGCTCTAAAAATAAATTAAAACTAACTGAATTAGAGAAAAAAAGTCTAAATAAAAATAAAATGAAAAACTTGAAAGTATTGGTGTGTAGCTTCTCATTTATTACAACTATCAGATTGTAATGAGAATAAAGATTCGACTGTTTTAATGGAAAAAGGTCATGTGATGGATGCATCAAGATGAGATGAGAGGTGGATAAAGTTATTACCCATCATGCCTAGAGCCTACAGTACAAACCTGTGGGGTCAGTGTTATGATCGGGGGTTGATACAGTTGGTCAGGTCTTGGTTGTGTTAAAAAATGATAGGAATAAATGTTTTGACATTGCATGAGCTTATTGAAACAACACTACAGTGAACACTTCAAAGCTAAAGGTAGTTTTAAAAATATTATAGTGTAGTTTTCTTTCTTTGATCAAGAAAGTACCTTTCTAAAACTGTCTCTTTTCCCTATTTTTCCATTTTTAATATAACTCATTGCCCTCGGCCTCACTGCAGGGTACTGTCATCAGTCCGTCTGTATGTGCAAAAACTTTGGCATGGACTGAAGGTCGAGGATTTTCAAGTATACACGTTATGTTTTAATTTGGTCTATAATGGGTCTTTAAAAAAGTACAAATTTATGCTGAAACCCTTTGCCCACCACTGCAACCAAATTCAGTTGCTGGCAATGGGATTTTCTGCACTGCAGGGTGCAGTGGTAGGCACAGGGTTAATTAAAACTAAATGTACTGAAAGTCACATGGTAGAATGTGCAGAAAACAAACTCATAAAATAAGAAAAGCAATTGAATTGTCAAAAAACACGAAAACAACAATAAACAACACAAGGTAAAGTGAATTGCAGGTAATTTCAGATTATTTTTCCCTTCAATTTGACATTTCTTCTGCTGTAACCCTTTGTGACAAAAGTATATAGAATGATAATAATGATACTGTAACAGACAAATTAATGTAGCAATTTGTGATTAAACTTAAATAAAAATCAGTTTCTGTGTCATGCCCCTCCCTCTGCAGGTGTAATGAACCTAAAGCTGCCATTTCTGAAAAAAAGAGGCTCAGCTATCGACCCTGGGGTTAAAGAAAGACTCTGGCTGAACGTGCACTGGCCGAAGGGTCGAGCGACGCAGCTTGTGTCAAGTTGCTTCGGGTAAATATAAATCTGTTTTTATCACAGAAAGGTTGAGACATCAAATTAAAAGAGGAAAGTATCTGTTTTTGTCTTTTCTTTCATAAGTTTGGGTGTGTTTTCAGCAGCAACCACTCACCTGGCATGTCCCACTGCCTTGTCTCGTCCTGTCCCTGTACACTTTAGTCTATATGAGCCCTCCCTTTATGTATATCTATACAAGCAAGGAAAGGATGAACATGTGAAGATAAAGTTTGAGATTGTTACTTAAACACAAGCTGTAATTAAAAATAAAGTTGTCTCCTGAAGATGGGTGTTGGTGGCGGGTTTAAAAAAATCAAATCAAGAAATGTGTGTGAAGCACAAAGTCAGATCAACAGAGAAGGGCCTCATAAAATCAATAAAAACTAACAGTCATTATAAAAAGAAAATTAAAAGAGAAAACAGATATTGAAACCTTATTCCCTTTCACTAAGAGTCACACAAAAAAAATCATTTAAAAAGTTGGTTGATGTATAAGTTCCGCATGCTTTTCACATTCACTCCTTAATTAACTGTCGGTTAGATTTCAGGGTTTGTAAATTGTATTCCTCATGGCAGGTAAGAAGAAAGCAAACATGGAAAATGACTATAAAATGATGACTGAAATGTGAGGTGTTATCCTAATTTTCTCATATTATCCAATAATTATCCGCTGTCTTGATTGATTAGTAAGAAGATTAGAAAATGTCTGCAAATTACAAATTTAACAGTAATGTGCTTAAATTAGTTTTTTTAATTGGCTGTTAATGTAGAAGCCGAATACATTCAGTTTAGTTTAGGACAAAGAAATCCATCAAATCCTCATGTTTATAAGCTGTGACTATTTAAAGGTTGGTAATTGGGTTGAAAATGTTCTAAGAACAGGTAGTAATTGATGATTGTGACTTTGTAGCGGTGTGCTCTTGCAATCAAATGTACATAATATAACAGCATAAAATAGCATAACATAGCACAACGTTGCATATCCTAGCATAAAGCACAGCATGGTATAACATACCGTAGCATAGCATAACTTAACATAGCATAGCATAACATGACATAATGTAACGTAGCATAGCATAACACAGAATAGCATAGCATAATATAACATCATTTAGCATAGCATGACATAACATCGTATATGTTTGAGAAGCTGCGACTACTGAAAGGTTGGTAATTTGGTTGAAAATGTTCTAAAAACAGGTAGTAATTGATGATTGTGACTTTGTAGTGGTGTGCTCTTGCAATCAAATGTACATAATATAACAGCATAAAATAGCATAACATAGCACAACGTTGCATATCCTAGCATAAAGCACAGCATGGTATAACATACCGTAGCATAGCATAACTTAACATAGCATAGCATAACATGACATAATGTAACGTAGCATAGCATAACACAGAATAGCATAGCATAATATAACATCATTTAGCATAGCATGACATAACATCGTATATGTTTGAGAAGCTGCGACTTCTGAAAGGTTGGTAATTTGGTTGAAAATGTTCTAAAAACAGGTAGTAATTGATGATTGTGACTTTGTAGCGGTGTGCTCTTGTACATAATGTACATAATATAACATAGCATAAAATAGCATAACATAATGTCGCATAACATAGCACAACGTAGCATATCCTAGCATAAAGCACAGCATGGTCTAACATAGCATAGCATAACTTAACATAGCATAACATGACAATGTAACGTAGCATAGCATAACACAGAATAGCATAGCATAATATAACATAATTTAGCATAGCATAACATAACATTGTATAGCTTAGCATAGCATGTGGCTTTCTTGATCCCACCATGAGGAAGTGAGTGTTTAGAGCAGCAAAGTGCTGACGTCAGGTACTATGCATTTATGTCCCCCTTCTCCCTCCACCCCAATCTCTCTCTTTAACCGCAACTGGTCAAGCCACTGTCACAAAGTACATTTTCTGTACATACATTTATATTATTTACATATTTCCAGTATAATTTCATGATATACTGTACATATTTCTACAGTTGCTATTTAACTGGGTGTATTTGCGTCTCCAGTGGCGAGTTGGTGATGTGGGATTTGACGCGGGCAGGAAAACAGAAGTGGAGTGTGTTCGGGACAAGTTCCGAAGGGCAGAACCACAGTCGGATCGTCTTCAACACCAGTTCGGTCCAGTTGCAGGATGGCAGAGAGCTGCTCATCAGCACCTCCATGGACCGCGAGGTGGGCGACTATGCTGATCTGAAATACTCAATCCACTGGTCTCTTAGAATTTAATATTTATTAATCGGGTAACATTTAATAATTTCCTGGAGTGGTTTTTGGGTTTCACTTTATATTCACAGCAGTTTCAGTCTTATTGCTATTTTAATCCAATAACCTTTTGTCTCATTATTTCAGAGTTAAAGGTGTGTCTGAAAGTTATCGTTCTTAAATCGTGTATGCCTTTTAACTTTTATGTGTTCCTTTTTGCTGTTTATGTCAAATATATATGGGTACATATTGAGAAATTTACAAGTTATAATAGACTTCCTAAAGATTAGCTTAATATAATTTAATATTTTTTGTTGTTTTTATTTCATCACCAGTTCATTTATTCTTACTTATAATCATTGGCTTGGATTAAATCAAATCAAATGTATTTATTTAGCGCCACATCATTAAACAAGTTATGTCAAGAGCTAGCCGAAAACAGACTCTTAAACCAGTTTACAGAAACCCAACAGAATCCTCTAGGAGCTAACACTTTGTGACAGTGGCTTGACCAGTTGCGGTTAAAGAGAGAGATTGGGGTGGAGGGAGAAGGGGGGACATCGGGGGAGACACATCGAAGCAGGGCAGACTGAAGTAGAACTGTTAAAAACTAGAACAGCTACCAATAACAAGAGCAAATGTCCATAGCTGTTATCACTACAACTACAAATACAAGTATTAACAATGGATATACTACTGCAACTGTTAGTACAAATAATAGAAACCTCTACCATCTATGCAACTATATAATGTACACTATTACATCTGTATGGATAAGAGTGATGAGGTTGGAGGCAGGAGAGAAGCAGGACCACAGCAGCAGGACCGCAAATGATCCAGGGAAAACCTGTAACATGACTGTAAAGATGCACAAAAATGTGTAAACCTGCAAGAATTTTCAGTTAAATACCATAGATCTGCTGTTTAAGTAAATGTATTTAGGATTTTGGTTGACATAAAATAAGAAATGAATTGTAAAAACAGACTCTGCTGATGCTGAAGTCATATTTTTTTCCCTCATTTTCTCCAGGTTAAATGTTGGGATCTGGCGTCTCTGGACTGCTGCTGGACTCTCCCCACTTTAGGCGGCTTTGTCTACGCCTTAACTTTCTCGCCCGTGGGTGTAGGCTGCCTGGCGCTGGGCGTCGGCGACAACATGATCCGGGTGTGGAACACCCTCACAACCCAGAACCAGTACGATACCAGGTTGTTCTGGCAAGGCATCAAGTCCAAAGTCACAGCGGTAAGAGAGGATGAAATCCCAAATTCCGACTCCGTGTGGAGACAGAGCACGTGGCTTCAGTCTTTATCCTTTAGTTTAACTGATGTCACATGCAAGGGGTTGTTACCATGTTGGACATACAGCAGCGGTGTAAGACATATTTGTATATGCTACTTAAAGCTGACTCATTGTTTAGTCAGTTGAAAGGCTTTTTGGTCCTCAAGGGCCAGTACCCTGCGTGTTTTAGATGTATCTCTCTTCCAACATGCCTGACAGTTATCAGGCTTCCACAGATTGTTTGATGATAGGCTCATCATTTGAATCAGGTGTGTTGGAAGAGGGAAACATCTAAAACATGCAAGATACTAGCCCTTGAGGACCAGGATTCCCCAGCCCTAGACTACAGGATCCTTGGTTCTATTCTTTTTAATATTCAGAGAAACTTTTATTGAGCAGTAGTGTTAAGAAATTCTTGGTTCTGGTTTCTCAGTTGTGATTATTTTATGCTTTTTGTCCACATTAATCTTTAATATTTGGATAAGACAAAACAGTCAAAAGTTAAAATTAGACTGTCAGACTCATTACTTTCCTGAGGACTTTGAATAAAGTTTTAATATATTTCAGCACATGTATACAAAAGAAAATAAAATAAAAACTAGTTGTGTAATTAAATTGGGCCTTTGCAGAATATTAAACTTTGAGGTGGTGTCCAATATTTGTTCAGGGTAGTCTTTCAGTTGATGCGACTTTAACGGTTCTTTTTCTTCTGTGCTTTGCAGCTGGCCTGGCATCCAAGGAGAGAAGGATCACTGGCATTTGGAACGGACGATGGAAAAGTTGGCATCTATGACGTCTTCTCTAACAAGTAAGAAACTTGTGTGATCTGTGTTTAAGGCTTGGTGCAGAGGTGTTAGACCTCATTATGAACATGAGCATAGACTTGAAGGGTTAGAGGTGCAGCAACACTCCCCACTTTAGATGAAGCAGAATTCTTTACCCATAATCATTACCACGGTGCCAAATGTGTTTGGTTGAAACTGATTCTAGTGTTATATTGGATGCTTTAAGGCCAGACTTCTCAAATAGAATAGTTTTTTTTCATGATTGAGTATGCAATGAAATTAGTGCTACTTAGTGGAATGCTACTCCAGTCACTGCAACAATATTAATAATAAAAAAAAACAACAATATGTCAGAAAATAAGAATAGAATGGATATAAAATTACAAAAACTAAAAATAAGATAAGACAATAGAATATAACATTTCACACAAAAAAAGAATTTAACTTAAAGTTGAACAGAAATTCATAATAAACATAAAATGAATATATTGACAGTGTGTACATCTATGTACTCAAGTCTATATAAAAGTAGTACATATATCTTTACATAAATATTCAATAAATATTGTATCTTTGTTTAAAGAACAGGATTTTGTACAAACTGCAGAAGATTATAGCATGACTTATTGGACATAATTCACATTTTACAAGCTTACTGCACATTTTTGCAAGTGATTGTATGTACATGCACTGAGGGAAGTGATTGTACAGTGGAAGGGTGAAGCCTAATGCTAAATTTCCACCCAAATAGACTAGATTAAGGGTGGTGAAGCAACAGCTAGAGGACTTGTTTTCTCTCCATACTGTAAATTCCACTTTCCTGTAATGATGTCCTCAGTGTTGAAGATTCAAATGCATTAGTTTCTTCAATAATTCACATGTACAAGTTGATTATGATAATCTTGTCAACTTCTGTATTTCAGAAAATGTTGTATATCCTCCTGAGACCCAGCAATGCATTGTTGTCCTCTGTAGGGGACAAGAGTTTCACAGCTTTACTAAGAAAAAAAAAAAAAAAGCTATCCACTGCAAAGGACATCCTAATAAAATTTTAAAAATTCATCTGAAAAAAACTGTTCCATTATGCCGTTTCCAATAAAGGCAATTATTTAATGTATAAAAAAAAAAAATAAAATTGTGCTTTCCTGGGTCTCAGGAGGATGTCAAACATTTTTTTTCAGTTTTTTTTAATAGTGGGAGTAAATGGGGACTGCATGGTGGCAATGAGTGTCATATTTTTTTATTTTTATTTATTTTTTTTCAATTTTGAGGTTAATCACCGTATCCCACATCACATTGGGACATAATCTACTCCATCTCATCGAAACTCATCGTGGTAGAAACAACATACTGTTCATTAGAGCCTGTAACTGTAAAATAGGCACTTAACCATATGTACATAATGCAGGAAGTTAATTATGATGTGTTTTTCAAAGGGGAATTGGTCCGTCTCCCAGAATTCTCCCACTTTCCAGAAGGCTGATTCTACACTTCTTCTTTCCCGTTTCCTGTAACATAAGTCTCTGTGTGTGTGTGGACTCGTGTCTCCTTTTCAGTGCAGCATTTGAAGGTTTGTTCTGCTCCGTCTCCTTCCAGGCCTCCACAGATATCGAGCTCCTATCACAGAAAAACAGTCTACACACTGGCCTGGGGGCCCCCGGTCCCTCCGATGTCATTTGGTGAGTTCCTAATGAACTTTTAGTAACTGCGGTTGTTTGTTTATGAACACTCTGACCCAGCAGAAACGCCAGCAGTGGGACGCCGAAAACTAGCGACTCAGCGAAAAAAAAGCCCAAACATCTGAGCAGCCTCTTGTAATCGACTCCGTAATTGAATGAGCTGAATAACACTTACGGCTCACCTCCCCCCGTCACAGCCACTCGTAGGGAAATCAAGACGCAGGAAGTTAATTTTAGCAGCTGTCGGCAGATGACATTTTGATTAGCGTATCAGTCACTTGCCTTCGAAGCCATAAACGTAATTGTTGCCGTGCCAACAATCTGCCGTTGGTTCCTAAACGAACAAAAGCCGTGTTAATTTGTTTCCCCACAGTACTGGCTCCGTTCTGCTTTCTGATTGGTTCACATCGCCAAGATGACTTATAATAGACATGCGAAGGAAATTGTGACCACCTGCTTCCTCCAGCTAAGAGTTTCAAACGTCATATTCCAATTTGTGTCTTTATCTTTAAGATTTTAACACATGGAGTGTGTGAAAAGCAGATTAAAGCAAATACGATGACCATCTGCTTCCTGCATGAAACAGTTCAATAGAAGCAGGGGACAACATCACGTGTATTAAATCTACTTTGGTGAAAATGGAACATGAAAAGGAGCAACTTTAAGGCTTTAAAAATGATTTATTTTAACTTTTTTTAAAGAAATACTGTGAATTTCAAAATGCCAACCTTAGTGTGTTATTGGAGGATCTAACAAGACTTTTTTTTTTTTTTTTACTTTTGTGAAATTTTCAACAAATTTTTATTATGTAGAAAATGAAGGTCAATGAAGTTACCATATTAATGTTCTTACCTGTAAGTGGCAAAAAGGAAAGAAAAATCCACGAGGAAAAAAAATACAACAAAATCACATGCAAGGTAAAAGGAACATATATTTTACAACATTAGAACAACATAAGTGATGATCCAGACACCTGTCAACATACACATTAGGGGTGTAACGGTACAAAAAGATTTCAATTCACTACGTTTTCAGTACAGTGAAGGAGACCTGTATGTGTGGGGGGTGCTCTATAATTACAGAAAACTGAAAGTGAAACTTAACACGCTTCAAACATTTGACCCTGCTTCTGTGCCTCTGTTATACTCTGTCATCTTTACTCCCCATCGGTGTCCCAGCCTCAGAATCAAATGTTTTGGGTTTTATATAAAAAGGAATTCAAACACTTTATCCATCTTCAGTTGACTCATTTCTCTTACAGAAAATTATATTTAATGGGAAGGTGAAGGTTTAGGCTAAAATGGGCTAATTTTCTGAGTAGAAGGTGTCACCATTTTTTGTTTAGAAATTATATCAAACTATTTCACTCTATGGAAGGATTGCAAATTGGGAAGTTTAACAGTAATTTAACAGTCTTATTTTTTTTTGTTTTTATTAGTGAAATTAGTCAACAAACCAGGTGACAGAAGACAGACATAAGCAAAGAATTCATACAAAACAAAACCACAACAACAAACATATGCAGCATACAACAACCTAAAGCAGTTACATATTGATAGTGTGTTGTGGATAATAACTTGGAATAGTCAGGCGTATGTGTGTGCGCAAGTCTAAATAGGGGAACAGTATAGTAATTGTGTTGTGATTTAATAATTAAATATTTATAATGATATAATGTGGTATAATATAATTTAACATAACATAATATAATGTAATAAGATAATGCAGCGTGCTGATACTGTACAATATAGCTGATACTGTACAATATATTACGATAATGAACATTATGCCTTAAACAGTATTATGGTTTGATATTTGTATGTTTTTCCATGTTTCTTTAAAACTGGGTGTATATTTGTTTGTGTTTACCTTTTAAGAAGAACTAGACAGTTTTTCAGGATACTTGGTCTTTATGGGACTGTCTTTAGACATTTAATATAATGGTTTAAAAGATTCCATGGTGTGTTGAGATGTTTTCAACACAATTTATGAAATTTGATATGATATGTCAGTAGTAACACCATCAGGGAGGCATTTTACAGTTATAATCATGTAGTTTAGAGCTTAAAAACCTCATGCAAATGTGCAGTAATTCTTTAAACATGTTTTGTCTGTATATTGTTCAGGAGCAGCAGAAGGAAAGCCAGCCTACAGTCTGTACAGCTGTGCTGGTGAAGGCATCATCCTGCAACATGACCCGTATAAGCTGAGTGGAGAGGCGTCAGACATCGATAAACTGATCAAAGACACAAACAACATCCAGGTGGGAAGTGTGGAGGTCATGGTTTTTACTTTGGTGGTGGTTAAAATGTAAAGTGTACCCATGTCAGGTCACAATCAGACTGAGAGATGCCTTTAGAGATGCAATTTAATTCTTCTGCATCAGCAATGAGTTCAATAAAAATAAATAAGTAGAATTATAATCTCTCTTAAAACGGTTTAATGCTGATGCGGAGTAACTGGAGTTGACAATATCTGGAGATCAGTGCAGATCTTGATTTTTATTGAGTTTCTGTCATTTCGCAGACATTAAAACTGGCACTGTCATCTTCTCTTAAAAGTGAAAAATACAATTTTAAATTGCTGTGACACAAGTCAATTCAGTCTGATTCACAAGACCCCAAATTAGTTTGATTTCTGACTCGATATCCTACGAACTCAGTCAGCATAGGACATAACACTAGAAAATATACAAAAAACTCTGTTCATTCAAAAAATGCTAGATTTATACTAAAAAAGTAAATAAAAGAAAGTACTTCTTAAGATGACAAATATGTGATGTATGCAATAATTATAAAATGTGAATAAATGCTAATATTAAGAGATAATAGGGAAAATATCATTTTTAGTGAAAAGAAATGCATAAATCATTTTCATTAAACATGAATCTATGATCATGATAATCCTATTGAACAGTAGCAACTATTACTGTTCATTGAATTAAGATCTATATATTAAGATAAGGTTTTATTGGTCCCACTATGGGGAAATGTCACAGTTGGCAGCAGGAAGTTACAAGAATACAAGAACAATGGTTGAAAAAAATATACATGAAGGAACATGAAAAATACAAAGAGGAAAAAAAACTCAAACTACTATTTATATAGATATTTATATAAATTTAGCTACGTATAATATGTCTTTACAATATAGATGCATATGGGGGGGGGGGTGAGATAATATATATGATGTAGAAATGGAAAAGGTTATTTCAGACATTTTGTGAACGTTCCATACTGAGCTCTCTGTTGTGAGGTTAATGAAGCCATAAACATACTCATTAAACAGTAAATCCCCAGGACGTTTGTGGCTAACCTGCTGAAAGGAGGAACAGATCCCAGTGGTCTGCACTAAAATCTGACTCCTCAAGAAAATAAAACTCAATCATAAAGGGTGGAAACAGAAATCCAACTTCATCTGAAAGTGGTGAGGGGGTGGATGTTGAACTCGTCTTCACCTGCCCTCTGTGGCTCCAGGGTCTGGACGGTGCACGTCCCACACTTTGTTTCACGTTCGCTGTTGAATGTAAATGGAGATCATTTGAATTGGTCACTGTGTTTCCCAACAGCACAAGCTGTCGCCGCACACGGACCTCAGCTGGAAGCCAGACGGGAAGGTGGTCGCCGTCGGCAACGAGGACGGGTGAGTGAACAAGGAGTCAGGGGATGAACCTAGTGTCCTCGGTGTCCAGACTGTAGAATTAAAAAGTGACTCTGTCTTGTAGCAAAGTTAGATCCTAAGTTTGGAAAGTCACCCAAGTGGGACATAATAGATTCTGACTGAAAAAAACTAAAAGGAAAAAAAAGCAGTTTTTGGGTCATTTTAGGTTTACAATCTGCACTATTTGTGTATTTATTTGTGCATGTAATTATATTATATGACAGTATAGTATATTATGTTGGAGACTCAAAGATTCAGTGCAACAAAATTTTTCAAGCTGAAATACACAAATATGTTAAAACTTAAAGCGCTCCTATTTATCGAAACCCACTTTAATTAGTCTGTGGTTTATTTATTTGTGTATTTGGACCCGAATACTTCATGTAGTTTCAATTTGAACCCTCCAGGGGCTGCAAAACTATCTTTATATTCATTTGGGCAAAAATTGAGTGGATTTCTGCAATCCGTTTGAATTCCTGCTTAATTTGTTACATCTATAACTGTTACTTCACAACATTTGCACATATCAGGTCAAGACTTTCGACAAACATTTCTCCAGTTCAATATAATTGTTTATCAGCAGCAGCGGTTGGAGTAAAGACTGAAAATATGTCCAAACTGCCCAAACAAATCATCTAAAATGCTCAGTTGTTGGTTGAACACAACAGAGCAGCACAGCCAACAACCTGAAGGGGGCGGGGCATGAAGTGACTCGTGTGCATTTAAAGGGCCAGTGCTCCAAACCACCTTTCTGGTGTCATTACTCAAAAATAGTGTTGAAGATGGACCTGTGGAGTTGAACTAATGAAGAATTCAGACCCAAACAGAGCATTTACAGTTTATGTAGACCACAGGGAAATGTTTAAAAATGAGTGATTCCATTTAAAAAAGCAAAATATCACTCCTTAAAGTTCTAACATTTGTGTCCTCTTGAAAAAATCTTAACTCCAGTGTTGTGTAACTACAGTTTACTCACTCTGTCATCTTCTCTGCCTCTATTGATACCAATCCATACTGGCACTAATATTGATACTAGTTGAAGTTCATGTGCATTAATCATTCAGTGTTTGGATGTTATTCTGAAAACAATAGCAGTCTGTACTAAGCTGTTTACAAGGCTAATGAAAAGGAATATTCCACTAATATTCCTGTTACATGCGGCTGCGCATACTCTAATTAACCATGCCGTATCCTGGTGTTTATCGAATTAAAATCTGAAAAAGTGGAACGACTGCAGCTGCTTGGGTTTTATTTCTTCCTGTGCATTATTTTCCTTTTGTGGTCGACTCATTGTGTCCCTCTTTCATTCTTTCAACCACCTTTTTATAAAAATCAGACATGATATTTGTTTATTCATTCATCTTCTATACCCGCTTAATCCTCACTAGGGTCACGGGGGCCTATCCCAGCTACTTTGGGCGAAGGCGGGGTACACCCTGGACAAGTCGCCAGTTCATCACAGGGCTGACATATAG
>JAQQZY010000007.1:35966242-35979492 GCA_030068375.1 Ostorhinchus rueppellii
TGCTCATAAAATGTTTCAATTTATCCAATTTTCTGCCTCTTTTTGTCTTCCACATTGTAAGTGAAAGATCTTCAGGTTTTGACTGATCTGTGTTTTTGGTTTACAGGACATTACAAGGGGTTTCCCACTGTTTTTATCTCTTCTATAGGAAGTTACTCATCACAAAAATGTGTGTACATTAGTCCAGACTGAAAAGAATCAGTATTTGCAGCCCTGCTAAGGAATAAATAAACTGAAAACGCAATCATCCATTTCAGACAGGAAACACTTCCATACCAACATCAGAATTAGATTCTGTTGTTCGTTTTATTTATAGTGTTCAGCAGTTTCAATGAGGACTAAGTCATCACCTTTGCTGGCTGCTCTTCCTCTTTAGGCATCTCCTTGACTTCGGGTGCAGGTTTGGGCTCTGGTCTCCTCCTGGTTTTCCTCGTAGCAGCCACATCAGCGCAAATGTCATTTGAGCTGCTGTCTGGGGTAGGTGAAGAGCTGTCTGGTGTCTCTGCAGGTGACTCATCCTGTGTCTCTGCGACCTCGACTGAAGCGTCCGCGACTGGATCTACACTGTCTGACATCTTAGTGTTTCAGTTCATACCTGACAAAAGCACATCATCATGAGAGTGTTAGTAATGTCATTAATGTATCCAGAGTTCAATTTCAGGTATTTAAATAATCCATGACAAGAAGTATAAGGACTGCTGACTGCCAAATCCCATGTGAACACGTTCCAAAGAATTAATGAGCTGCTATCTGTGTCTCCTTTTTAGAACCTGCCTGATGGCGTTTGCTCTCATTCTTCCACAAAAACTGGTGATAAGACCTACCTCCCAGTCACTGTTCCAGTTTATCCCAAAACTTCAAGGATGGGGTCAGTGGTCACAGCTCTGTGCAAACCAGCTCAGTTTTTTTGTTTTTTTTTTTTTGTTCGTTTGTTTGAAGGCACAGTGTTCTCATTATGTTCTCCAGCATTCAAACTGTACATCAATGGGAAAACTACTGCATACAGTAAAAGAAAAGGCAGTAATTATAGTAATTATACAAAACCTCCAATCTGATTTAACTGCAGCCTCTCGTAAATTGAGGATGGTTTAGCAGGAAAACTTTTTGAAGGGAATGAAAAACATAATTTATTCGATATCTCTTCTGCAGATCTATCTGGCAGATTATTATTATTATTAGGCTTTTTTAATATCAAATTAATTTCAACTCAGCCTATTCCTTACAGCCATCCCACTTTGTCTGAGATCAGTAATTATGACTTAGTTCATTAAATTGAGAGTTGCCTAATTTTTTTTTTTTTTTCCTTTGAATAATGTTCAACAGCTCTTTTTTATTTATTTACTTACATACAAACATTTTCACTAAATATCCTGCTGGGAGCTTCCTACACTTGTTGAAATTTTTTTCTTTCAGTTAAATACATGCTTAAAGGCAATTCAATTAGTTCTCTATAGGAAAACAACCTAAATTTTGAGACTAAAGTTTTTATTTTAACAGCAGATAAACAGTATGCTTGGTCCAAATGTCAGTTATCAGTCTCTGTGATTACGTATAGGATCTTATTGATCCTGTAAAGACTGTTCAATAAACCTTTCTGTCAATTTGGTCTATTGGGAAACAGTGTCAGGCTGCTCGTTTTCCATTTTCATAGACCAAACGATCAAATATTTTAGAAAATAGTCATCGGAATAATAAACAACTCAAAATAAAATACTTTACAAAGACTTTGCTGTATTATTTATTTCATTAGACATGTATATGAGAAACACATTAGATTGACTAGATCACGACTACTTATAAAACTAGGAATTTGACTTTCCTGTTTTTATTGCATTAAAATATTAGTGTTCCTGTGTTTATGATAGTTTTAAAGTCCAATTGTTTTGTTTCATGATAAACACATAAGCTTTGACAGATTTTTTCCTGTGGTTAACGTTAGCTAGACCCTCCGGTAGGCTACGCATTTATCCACGAAACATTTTAAAGTAAGCTATTCTGTAAAACTGTGATAAAGAACAAATAATTGTAGAAGCTACCATAAAAACTTCAACACTTGGACAAATCCCACCTTTTATTCTGCTCAGCTGTCACCTCCTGTTGTTAGCAGTTAACGTTACCTCAGGCTGCTAACTGCTTCTCCTCCCACAAGCAACAGCTATATGTCTTTAACCGGATGATTTTAGTTAACAATCCAAATCCGACACGTTAAAAACTCAGAATTTCTCCGATAAAATCACTCTCAGCTCTGTTTCGATCTCTTTTTCTCCTGCAGGATTAGCCACGTCACATTTTGTTTTCAACACCAAGCTCCACAGCAATATTTCCGGTAGGAATTTTCAAAATAAATGTCCATCTCGAACGCCAGTTAATTATATTAATTACAAAATACAATTAGCACACAATTTAATACATGAAATTAAAATGATAGATATAATAATTAATATATCAAATCTGGTATTTTTTTTGCATTTATACAGAATTAAAATCCATGCAAAATTATTTCACTAAAAAATTCTGGTATTTTGTTTTGAAGCCTCTCTTATCTTTGCAAGGTTAACCATGGTATGATTCATATTTCAGAAACTTGACGGAGTTAATGCTGAAGAAACGTCAAGTATGTCAAATCTTAATATTGTAAGATGTCAAAATAAATGTTACACTCACTTCCGGTGAAAAGCTCAAGTACATATTAAAATATTTAGCTTCGACGTAACTCGGCCCAAAAATATGTTCATTATAATCTATTTATATCACAGTTTGTCGTTTCCATACAACTAAAACAAAAACGAATCTATTCAATAATTAGAAGGAAAAAAAAACAGTCAATATAAATAAAGCTAAAGATCACAATCACTTTGAATAATTTTGTATTGGCAGTTTGTGTTGTTCAAAAATTAAATAAATAATTCTATAAAGAGTTCTGGCCATGTTTTTCTTCTTGATTAAGTTATTTATTATATTTTTATATATATTTTTTAGTAAGCTCCGCCTGATGTACAGGTAGCCACGCCCCTCACTCTTGAACCAGGAAGTGGACAGCCTGTACTTGCTGGCGCTCGGGGTAAAGTCTAAGTAATAAAGACCAAAGAGGAACTTTAATCATTAGGACACAATAAGGACTGAACTGGTTAAAACCAGGTAACGTGTTCTGTGTTTGTTTTAGCCTATGGTGTCTGTTTGTGCAACAGGTAGACGGTGGTTTACAGCACATGGTGTTTTGGTGACAGATTCATTGACTGCTGGGGAACAGAGAAATATGTGAAATATTCCTGGGGCTTTCAACAGTTACAAAATCTTACTTTTTAAGCCTGGTAACAATGTTTGCTCTTCACCTTTAAGATATTAACTCGTTTGATCATCCATATGATGGTGCTCTCATGTATGTTATTAATTTTATAAATTATCCATTCACAAACAAAATTTCTGTATCACTGCTTAAGAATACACTATGTCTTCTACAACTGAACCTTCTACTTAAATAACTAATTTTAAGCAAAAAAAAGTAATAGAAAATGGAAAATAAATTTATAGACAGTATATACCTCCATTTGTCATGACAAGCTTTCACTATGTTCCTATTGTGCCTTTTTCATCACCAATACACTTGCATTATGTTACATGTGCAGCTATTAAAAACAAAAGAAATATTTTACTGTATATTTTGTTGCAGCTTGCTGATAGGTCAACCATAGTCATATAATTATTTAGAATAGCTGTAGATAAATTCACTACAAAGATATTTTCCATAAATATCAGTAAAGTGGAAAAATATGGTATTCTGTGGCAAGTAAACAAAAATGGCCTACTTCTGAATGATGTTTAATATTGGATTGTAATGTACTGATATATCTGTCTTTGATAAAGCAGCTCTGAGTGGATTGACTGTAAATGGATGGGACATATTAAATCTTTTTTCTGTTTCTGAAGGCTTGTCTTTGTGTGTGGGAACTGAGGCCATGACTGTCATGGACATGTTATCGCCTCAGACCCACCTGTCACACCTGGTCCTCACAGTTCTGCTCAGCAGCTGGTCAACAGCTGGACAGCAGAACAGGTCACATCTGGTGGAGCTCGCCCCTCCCAGCATGAACATCGTGGTGAAGGAGGGATCCAGTACACTGATTGAGTGTAATGTGACAGGAGATAACATCACATGGTACAACGGTAAAGGACCTCTACTGGGGAACAGTGAAGGTATGATGTAGAAACACCCCCCTTTTACCAAAAACAAGTGTTTTTAATGTTTGTTCAAGCAACATTTGTCTTAGATTGTACTGACTTTTTAAAGATTTTATCATATTCTTCTGCTCTAGCCACCAAAGTCTGAAAAAAAACATGTTTGGAGCAACAGAAAACTAACAATAAGGTGATAATATTCTAATATAAACAGTGTCTGCATATGCATCATATTTCATTGAGGCTGAAATTTGCTAGATTTTAACAAAACTAAGTGAAATTCCTGTTACTATTCAACACAGAGTGTTCTTATTGTGGTATAATATAACCCACAATCCTTTTTTGAGTGACTTTGAATGAATAAATGCAGTGTAATGCACAGATCATAAACTATGATATAAGTGAGGGACAGAGGTGCATAAAAGTGAATTATCTGCGCACTATGTGGTTTTGTAACCCTAAGTTACCCTCGATGGAAAGGTTATTAGAACCCTATGAATGTGTAAGTGAATAAGAGAAAAATCATAAAGGTCAATATTTACTAAGTATTAATTATTACATACATGTATTATCATTTAATCAGTTCTGAACCACATTTCTTCGACATATCTATTAATCATTAGGATGTTGTTGAACTCTGAGCTGTTTTTCCTGTTTTCGTTTCAAACTGCACAAGCTGGTTTGACTGAAACACAATAGGTTCTGTCCCTTAGAAATGTCCTTCACATGTAAATGAACTGCACCTTCAAACGAAAACAGTAAGAGAAATTAATAGAGGCATTATTTGCACATGATACTTTTTAGGTCAGTGAGGTTAGGGGATTGTTTCTGTTGGTTTATTTGCAAGATTACACAAAAAAGAAGGAAAAAAAGGAAATTTCCCATGAAGAAGTTCCTTAATTTTGCAGCAGATCTGTTTAAAAGGGGGAAACTGAATCCCTCTAGTATTCCTATTTCTTTGGCGTTAGTAGGTAAACTTAGAACATAGAATGATAAAAGTTAAATGTGTTTGTGTTCCAATAATATCTAAGAAGTCTGGTCCTGATCTGTTCTCTCTGCGTGACATTCTTATATGTATGAGATTCGTTTTTTTTTTCATTTGTATATTATTTCAGTTAATATAATTATTGATGTACAAAAACATTCTGCAGCAGCCAAAATACCAGTCCTGTCATTTAAGATGCTCAGTCTGTTGTTTGTTTTTGAGACTGTTTATGATTGGGTTTAGGCACTGAAAGAACTCTAGAGAAAGATGCTAGTTATCGATTTAAGACAGAAAAGTCTGCAGAGATGTATTACTTGTAGTGCCTATGCTTAGAATAAGAATGGAATATGAATGAAAAGTCCTGGATTTTGTATCTGGTGCCAGAAAAGTAGCAGATGCTTCAATGTCAAATTATAATTTCCGAACAGCAACATAAAGAGATTGATTTTTCTACGAGGTTTAATAGGATTTGATTTGCAATTTAGCTGTTTCTGGGAGACAGGGCAGGTTTTCTGTTCTTTTTTTTTTTTTTTTTAATGTCTGTCTTTCTGTCCTGAAATGATTTCTGACACTATTCACCTGATTCTTTTTCAAACTTGACACACTTTATCACTTTGGAGAGGTGCAGTGCACAGTCTGATGGCTGAATGAATTGGTTTTTTGGTTTTTCTTGTACACATTTTTGAACATTTCAAGTTAAAAAAAAATTGTCCATCTGATTTCTCAGACATTTTTACATTCTTTTCAAATTTCACACAATGTTCTTTGTTTTGTTTATTTATTTTTACACTTATTTATCATTTTTTTGTGCAAATTTAAGTTACATTGAAGATTTGAATAACATATGTTCTTTACATGTGCCTATATCTCAATTTTAGCTTTTTTTTGTATACATTTCTGAAAAGTCTTTGAAAAGATTCAAAGTTCAGACTCAAAATGAATCCCTGGGTAGGCAGGATGTCAGTACACAAAGCATTGTGTGGCCTGCTGGGTCCGTTTACTTTTCCACTTGCATATGAATTTTCTTTCCTCTTATCATGTTTGTACAGTATGCTAAAGGTGGAGTGACTCAAATGAAGTTACATGTACTTCCAGGATGTGAAAGCATGTGTATGACGCTGAAACTCTCTATTTCTGACTTTATATAACAATGTAGAGCAGGAGATAAAGGAAAGTACAAATATAAATATATTTAAAAAGAGGTATAAAAAATTTACTTTTGAAGAGGTATATGGAAGAAGAGGGATATAAATAGTAGTTTATCTGAGATATAGTTTATTTGTTTATTTTTTTGGTTTTTGTTTTTGGAATTGAGAGAGTAGTTATAATTTCAGAGATCTTCGTGTTTGTGAATGGACTGGATTAATGTGAGGTTTAGATGGACTGGGGCTGTTTGTGTGAAATTATGAAATGGACATGATGATGCATTTAAGATGTTCACTCCTTTGGCAAAGTCCAACAAAAAAGGTCTAACTTTAAAATTATTTTGGAATATAGAAACAAGATGATGGATATGCTTTTGTTTTTGCTGTTTTTTAATGTTATGGTGTGAATGCTCGATACTGTACACATTTAAGTTGACGTAAGCAGGTATCAGGTGCAAAGGATAGGCAAAATGATAAGCTTTTGCTTCGAGCCTATTCTTTTTTTTGTTTTTCTGTTTGTTACCTCTGCCAAGGAGGTTTTGTTTTTGCCAGGGTTTGTTTGTTTGTTTGTTTGTTTGTTTGTTTGTTTGTTTGTTTGTGTGGTAGCAACATAACTCAAAAAGTTATGGATTTTGATGAAATTTTCAGGATATGTCCGCTCTGGGTCAAGACTGAAAGGATTACATTTTGGAGCCGATCCGGATCATCGTCTGGATCCAGGAATTTTTTTAAAGGATTCTTTATCATTGCGAGATAGGGCATGGCGACACAGAGTTGCATATGAAGTCATTCAGCGCCATCTAGTGGAGGAAAGTACAAACACTACCTTAAGAAAAAAAAGTACAAACACTACCTTGGCGGAGGTCTGTGCTCTCTGAGTGCTTTTCTAGTTATGGTTATTGTATTGGTTTGTGATTGATGTACAAACAAACCAAAAAATAAACTCATTCATTCATTCATTCATTCATTCATTTCCTCTCTATTGTCTTTCATGTAAAGATGGAAAGTGGCAGGTTCAGGACAGAGGCGTCCTCAACATCAGCGTCGTCTCCTTCGAGGACCGAGGCCGCTACACCTGCGTGGCATCCAGCGGCCGAGGCGTCACCACGAACTACACCGTCACCCTGCGCGTGGCCTACACCGACAGCGGCCTGGGCCTGTACTATGTCGTGGTCTGCCTGGTGGCCTTCACCATCACCATGATCCTCAACGTGGCTCGGCTCTTCATGGTCAGCAGCCACCTCAAGAAGACGGAGACGGTCATCAACGAGTTCTTTCGCACAGAAGGTGCCGAGAAGCTGCAGAAGGCGTTCGAGGTCGCCAAACGCATCCCCATCATCACTTCGGCGAAGACGGCAGAGCTCGCTAAGGTCACGCAGTTCAAGACGATGGAGTTAGCGCGACACATCGAGGAGCTGGCCAGGAGCATCCCTCTGCCGCCACTTATTCTCAACTGCCGTACGTTTGTGGAAGAGGGGGCGGAGACGGCGAGCCCTGGATCTGACGCAGCAGAGGTAAAGGAGGCGGCGGCGTGCGGGCAAAGACCGGCTATAGGCCCGTCCTGCTCTGATGAAGGCAAAGAGGAGGGAAGGGAGGTGCGTCAGGGGCTGCTGCCAGCGCCAGGTGGAGGCGAGGTCGATGTCACGGTGTCCATTCACACAATTTCAGAGGAGGGCAGGGGTGAAACGCTTCAGTCCAAACCATAGAAATAAATGTGAGATTATGGGATGATGCTTGATACGTTAAAAAGATAACGCCAATTTACTCAGGGACCAAGTATAAGATGAAGCTTATACACAAACCTACAACTATCAGATTCACTAATGGCATACAATACAATATAATACAATACAGTCAAATGTAATACAGTACAATACAATAGCTTTCATTGTTATTGTGTCTACAGTGAAATTAGGAAATGGGAAAATTATGCGTACTGTGTATTATTCCTTCTTTTCATATTCAACTGAGAATCCACAATCAGAAAACAATAAAATGCCTTGTTATTATTTCATTATTCATGTACAAATCAAAAATCCAAAAAGGAGTTGTTTTTCATTCTTTCAATTGTACACACAAATTAAAAATTGGAAATAAGCAAATGGACCAAATATAGGGTTTCATGTTGATATTTTTGATATCTGATGTAGTATGACCTGGAAGTTACTGAGTTTTTCATGTGTTGAGCTGGATACTCGTGGGTTTGCTAGTCTTCTGCCTAAAGCACTCTGCAGTAATGGAGAATTTGGTGTTATTCAGAGGCAGTAAACACGTTACTCTGAAGGAAGATGACATGACAACTGAAAAAATGGTCAGGATCTCCCATGTATTGTTGTTTCGTCTGATATAGTGTGTCCATGGTAGGCAATTAAGTATAAACCACGTTATGTAACACACAAAGTCAGTAACTTCTGGGTCAAACCAAATCGTATCAAAAATATCAACATGAAATCCAACATTTGTTCCATTTACTTATTTCCAATTTTTAATTTGTGTGTACAATCAAAAGAATGAAAAACAACACTTTTTTTTTGTTTTTGATTTGTTCATGAATAAGAAAATAAGTCTTTTTTTTTCATTTTTGGAGTGTGGATTCTTAATTGAATAAGAAAAGAATGAAGGATACACTGATTTTATCTGCATTTCAAAGAATTTAAATAATGACTGATGTTCAGATAAGGAAAAAAGAAGCAAAATTCATCATCAGAATCATATCACATCACATCGTGTCAGATTTTTTTGGTAGATTTTATTAACTATCCCAATTATTCAGACAATAGTTCACACTTACAGGCTGCCATCAGGTGTGCAGTCACAGAATCTAAGCAGTTATTTCAACAATGATGGACCTGTAAGCATTCATTCATTCATTCATCACAGTTACATTCCATTATGAACCTAATTGAGGTACATTATGTTGAATTATAACCTATTGTATCCATTCGTACAGACGGCTGGTTTGAGTAAAAAATAATCTCATCATTTAAGAAATACTTGATAAATGAAGCTTACGTTCAAAGTTTTAATGCTCATTAAAACAGCAATAGTTTTGTACATATGTGTAAGCATTAATGAGCGAATAATCGATTAGTCGACTTATTTTTATCTGGGGTGGGAGGAGGTTTATGTTTTACTTCACTAATGTTCGTGGTATTGTTTCTGTGAAAATGGTTAAAATATTAAGCATTAAAAAATATATACATATAAAAAATCAAGTGATGTAGATGTGGTTCACGCAGTACATGGTTGGTCAGGTTATTTTATTATTATTTTTATTATTTTTAGTTTGATTACATTTTTCATGTTGGTTTGGGTTGAGGGCGTTTGTTTACAATGACGTCCTGAGTAATTGACTTCAATAGACTTTAAAAAATACTTAAAATATTCATTTATCATCTTAATAAAATAAGCTAATACAGATGTCTGGTCAGTATGCAGCAATTAAACAACATGCAGTAGGTGACAACCATGAGTTTACCGTAGTAACATGGACAGACACTAAGCAAAGGAATAAAATGGAAGGAAAATTACAGTAAGTATAAATCACCAATTACAGAAATGCTGGACATTGACTATTTATCATTAGGATCTGACATGGAAGAAACCACCATTTTTTTTTTTTATGTAAATGAGCCTTTATTTATGTAAACATATTCAATCTAAAAAAAGACAGACTGACAAAATGGAGATTGATTATGGGAGTATGGCTAAATGGCTAAATACCCGAATCATTGTTTTGGTCTGAGTTAGACCTAAAAGAATTGTTTTATGCCATTTATGCAAATGAGCTCTAAAACACCAATAGTGTCCCAGAAAACAAACACCAAGAGCAGTTCATGGACAAAAGACAATATTCAGTTATTGACAGAGGTGTCAAGTAGTGAAGGACAAATACTGAAGTAGAAGTTTTGGATATCTAGGCTATACTTTACAGGACTAATCATTTTTTAGCCAACTTTTTACTTCTATTTCATACATAGAAAAATATCCTCATTAATCCTATTTCTGGCTGGTTATAGTTAAAAAAAAAAAAAAAAATCCAGATAACTCGCACCATCCGGATAAAGTTAATTTGATTGTGGTTGGATGAGAAATATAAATATATACCATTCTGAGTGTGGAGCGGCCTAAGCTTTTTGTCTTCAAGGGCTTATATTTAGTTAAACCCACTTTTATTAGTCTGTGGTTCATTTATTTGTGTATTTGGACCCTAATAGTTCATACAGTTTGCATTTGAACCCTCCAGCTGCTACAAAACTATCTTTATATTTATTTGGGCAAAAATTGAGTGGATTTCTACAACGTGTTTGAATTCCTGCTTAATTTGTTACATTTTATAACTAGTTACATCACAACATTTGCACATATAAGATTGAGACTAATGATGAACATTTCTCCAGTTCGACATAATTGTTTATCAGCAGCAGCAGTTGTAGTAAAAACTGAAAATCTGTCCAAACTTTGAGCTGATTACCTAAAATGTTCAGTTGTTGTTTGAACAGGACAGAGCAGCACAGCCAATAACCTGGAGGGGGCGGAGCCTGAAGTGGCTCATGCATTTAAAGGGCCAGCGCTCCAAACCACCTTTCTGGTGTCATTATTCAGAAATAGGGTTGAAGATGGACCTGTGGAGTTGAGTCAACCCCTTGATGCCGATTGATGCAAATTGGCATCAACCCCCCCCCCCCTCCCCGCTCCAAAATGCAACCAAAATACTACCTATTTGAAAGAAAAAAATGCAAGTCAAATTTTTTTTTTCCACAATTGGAAATTGATTCAGACGTTAAGGGGTTAATGAAGAATTTAGACCCAAACATAACATTTACAATTTATGGAGACCACAATTCCATATAAAAAAGCAAAACATCACTCCTTTAATTGCATTTTCCCCTTACATTGACTTTTATACTTTTAGTTTTGAAACCAGTACTTTTATACTTTTAGTTGAGTAAAAAGCTTGAGTTGACACTTCAACTTCTACAGAAGTCTTCTTAAAGCCTAGTATCTATACTTCCACCTGAGTAATGAATGGAAACACTTTTGACGCCTCTGGTTATTGAAGAGCTACAACTTCTTTTTCTCAGGAGTTTCTGGTGAAGGCGGCGGTGCTCGAAGGGCAGGAAACACTTCACTCAGGGTGCTTATTTACCTACCTCCACCTTCCAATTTGCTTCAAACCAAATTTGCAGGTGTGAAACCAGAGCCCACATTTGATCAAATCAGACTGAACCATGGTTTGGTTCATTTATTGTGTGAAGACTCATTTGGATGGATTGGATTTTGGATCAAATACCGGAAGTTATGGAAGATATCAATGCACAAAAACTACTGATTAAAGACAAATCTAAGAAGTAAATGGTCATGCAAGCTTTTTTATGGTATCTATGGTAATATATCTGTGTTAATGTATGGTAATTCCAAAGTTATATAAAATTGCTTAAGATTTTTTTTTTTTTCCATTTAAAAAATAACACAATTTTCTGGCTCGAGGACCCACAATTCCCTCTCCTTATGATTAAATCCGCTACAATTTAGGGAAAACATTATAGCATTTTTAAATTATGCTGAAATTAATGATATAAACTAATCAAATAAAATCCCAAAACTCCCAAAAACACAGCATATAAACTTCCTGAAACCATTATTGTTGTTTTCTTTTGTGGAATAATCCTGCAAAAACAATTTTCTGTCAGTCCTTTGCACTAGAAGCTCATCAGTCTCTTTCATTGCATCGTAAACATTATGGTTTTTATTTTGGCTAGTGTATAGGGGTGTCCTCTGGGACGTATATTTGTTGCTGTTTTTCATTATTGTTCAGTTTGACTCTTAAATTAGCTTATACAAAATGCAATGTTTCAATGAAATACTGCATCTCTATTCACTGTGTCACTGTCAAACATCTGACAACACATGAGGAAATAATTCAAAATAAACATGTCACTTATCGGGGATTAATTACGCTGTTCATGTTTGTTTTGAAAGGTTTTGTTATTCGGGACAGAACCTTATTATCTGCTATTGTGAAGTGTGAAATGACAGTTGTAACAAAAGAATTGCATTTGCAGTGACATCAGAGTGCATTTGCACATGCATTGACGTATCTGCATGTGTGTGTGTGTGTGTGTGTGTGTGTGTGTGTGTGTGTTTGTATTTTTTTTTCTTTTCCTACTGAAATTTATGTAATATTTTCTCTGCACATTTAAAGTTTATATCTGAAATGAGACAGAATAACAGATCATTACTAGGTTCTGAGGGTTCACATTGTCGTTTACTTGACAGTAAATATGAAGATAATAATAATAATAATAATAATAATAATAATAATAATAATAATAATAATAATAATAATAATAATAATGATGTGCATTCACTGCAAAATACCTCAGAATTCGTCCATATCCCATCATTTACATTTTTATTTGTTTGATGTATAATGGGAAAATACAGTAAAGATGTTTAATAATTTGTATCCATATAACTTGTCAATTAGAATAAAATAAAAGACTTTCACTAGAAGCATAAACCCTAAAAATTTCAGGAAATTGAAGCCAAACGAATGGGTCAGAGGCTGTGAAAAGAGAGTATGAGAGTTGAAAACTGTGAATAAGATGTTCAACGTGCACTTTTTGGCTGAACAAAAACTTTATTTTATGTTTTTATAATATTTAAGATTACATTTGATATATTATACTGTATAGTCATTAATCTCCTGTGTGTAATGGTGTGTGTTGTTACTGAATCATTTATATTTAAAGGGGCACTTGTAATTTTATTTGTCGTGGAAGCGAGGTGTCTGGTTCTTAGATTCTAGGAGGAAAAACAAAAATAAAAAAAAAATTAAAATGAGAACTCAAATCTGTTGGTGGTTATTTCTGATATGTATGGCTAATCAGCCACTAGGTGGAGCTGTTGGCTTAAAAATCAGCTAGATGTGATGTTTCTTG
>JAQQZY010000007.1:36159848-36170160 GCA_030068375.1 Ostorhinchus rueppellii
ACGGGGGTCACATGGAGCCTATCCCAGCTACTTAAGGGTGAAGGCGGGGTACACCCTGAACAAGTCGCCAGTTCATCTCAGGGCTGACATATAGAGATGAACAATCACTCTCACATTCACACCTATGGGCAATTTAGATTAACCAATTAACCTATTCAAAATAAAGATAAGACAAAAAAAAAAATTCTGAGTAATGACACTAGACAGGTTGTTTTGAGCGCTGGCCCTTTAAATGCACATGAGCCCCTTCAGGCCCCGCCCCCTCCAGGTTGTTGACTGTGCTTTTCTGTCCCATTCAGCCAATTGTGTTCATTAACAACCAACAACTGACCATTTTCAGTAATCGGTTCGAAGTTCGGGCATATTTTCAGTTTTTACACGAACCACTGCAGCTGATAAACAATTATGTCGCACTTTGAGAAATGTTCATTGGAAATCTTGATCTTATATGTGGAAATTTTGTGACTTAACTAGTTATAAAATGTAAAAAAAAATTAAGCAGGAATTTAAACAGGTTTTAGAAATCCACTCGATTTTTGCCAAAATGAATATAAAGATAGTTTTGCAGCAGCTGGAGGGCTCAAATTTAAACTGTATGAACTATTAGGGTCCAAATAAACAAATGACCCACAGACTAATAAAAGGTTTAGATAAATAGGAGCCCTTTAAGGATGAAAATATTCATTAGACATTCTAACGTGTGGTTCATACTTAACTACTAAATCTGACGGAAACTGTGATTTTGGAAGAAGAAGAGAAAACGTCCTTTTATTATTTCACAGGACATAGAAAGCAGTGTCTACTTTGATTCAATCTTTGTGCATATTAAATGAACTTCAGTTTTACCTTGATGATGACTGACTGAGAGATAAAGTGCTGTGTGATATTTCTACAAGGATGAAGTTTTGTCAGAACGGTGCTTTTCCTAGAAGCCACCGACTACAGTGGAAAGAGCAGCAGCACTCTGAAGTGCAATGTGGCTTTTTGTGCAATTAGAAAAAAAAAAAAAGAAAAGCAGAAGTGTGATGCATCCATCTGCAGAATCCATTTGTCCATGTTCTCATGTGTCTGCTCTCATCCTTTATCTTTCTTTTGACTCAACACTCGGTCAATAAACGCTCAGAGCCTTTATCTGGATTCGGCTCCTCTGGCCCTTTCATGGAACTCACAGGAGGTCCAAATATTTTGAAGGGTCAGGGTTCATATCACAAAATATCAGCTGAGTTGAAGTCTGAGGCTACGGGAGGTTCAGCTCGACATGCAGAGTCCCTCCCTCTCATTGGTTGTCCGCCTGCACTCTGCAGCCCAGCAGGATGCAGGATAATGACTCCTTTTGGGAGATAATGGACTGTGCAGTGGCCTCGCTGAGATCCTCTTCAAGGGGGTTTGGAGTGTCTCAGCCTGGAGGTCCTCCGCCTCCAGCTCTGGACTGCATCAGACAGGACTTACACATGCCTGCAGGGAATTTCATGGAAGTCACACCAGGGCTGCTGAGACAGCGAGTGTTTGTACGTGCTCAAAAGCACTGCGAGTGTGAAGTGAAAACGACAAAACAAATTGGACTTTTCATCTTGTAGTCATTGAAACTGAATTTAGAGCTGCACGTAAGTAATATCGTGTCTTTATAGAGGTGTCCTCTATGTTTTGACTTCCATCCTCTCTAAAATAACATCAAATATGCAGCCACAAAACACTAGCCATAATGCTCAGATAATATCAGGGCTAATTTTTGCTAATATTTAGGCACAAAAACATCTTGCTTAGGTTTGGGAAAATATGATTCAAGATAAATAAATAGAGCATTTAAATCCGTAGAGTTCATTATTATTCTCCATCCATTCTTTCTTAAGGTGCGTTCTTATTTAATGTAGACAATAATTATAATAATAGATTAGATTTTTATAGCGCTTTTCAAGTCACCCAAATGACTTTACATTATTGATCCATTATTCATTCACTCTCACATCACATTCCCACTCTGGTGGTGGTAAACTACATTTGTAGCCACAGCTGCCCTGGGGCAGACTGACAGAAGAGTGGCTGCCAATTCACACCAAACGGTGCTCCGACCACCACCACTGGAGCACTGGAGCACACAACAGACTGACTAGGACAGAGTGGGATTTGGACCTCCAACCCTTCGGTTATTGGATGACCCGCTCTACTACCTGAGCCATGGCCGCCCCCGTTGCTTTTCCATTGGACATATGTGCAAGACTTTACCAGTATTTACAAAATGTCAGGTTTTCCATTGAATCACAAATGCTATGATTTGTTTGTCGATGACTTTTTAAAATAATTGCCCAAGTCCTTTTTTTCAGATTTTTCAGGAAACACAAAAAACTAAATCCTTTGTTGAATATATGATATTTACTAACAATTTTAATCAAAACAGTTCTAACAACACATCCCTGTTGACATGCAAACGACAAAGTCAGTCAAACATGGAACCTGAGAGAATTAAATGACTTAGGCAAATTTTCAATTATGCCAAAATGACTGTGGCCATTGTTTTGAGAGGGTGACGATATTTATTATCACGATGTCATGAGAAGTCATTCCATAAACTTGGCGACATGCATAAATATTTGTTGTTTTGATTCTGGAATGCTCATTAACCTTCTATCTAGGACTGAATTATAAAATGGTTTGGTTTCCTTGTGGGTCCACACACTGCGTTTGGTTTAAAACTCTTCTTCTTTGCTTGTTGTAACATCAGGTTTGGTTTTTTTTTTTGGTTCATGTCACTCTAGTTGTACAGAAATGTCTTTCCATTGCGGTTTTGCGTGACATACCAATTTCGCTTTGATCGAAAAACCATCTCTTGCAAACGCAAAAACCTTTCATTGCAAAATGAGAGTTTTGGCAAAATTTGTTGTTTTTCCATTAGGCAAATTTTTATGCATAAGTTCTACTCACACAGTTTGAGGGTCAATGGAAAAGTGACTAATTTCACATTGATGTCAAGATGTTGAGTTGTGTACACTTAAATTCTATAAAGTCTAAAATCTGATAACATTTAGATGTTTTTCAACACCTGGAAGAAAAAATTGGGGCATAACCCCATTTTGGAGAACTCATCAGAGTGGGATGAATTATGCAACTGGTGCAAAGGTTTTCTGGTCGACCACAGAAGCTCAAATTATGATCAACTAAATGAGGAAATAAAAGCATATTAATGGATGATTTGCAGAATGTCACTCCAAACTCACTTCCTGTACTCACACTTTGATTTTTTTTCTTTTTTCCTGTGGAACTGTGGAATCCTAACTACAGCTGTGTGGTGTCTACAGGGGTCTGAGTTAAGTAACCTAGATGATGTCAGGTGGGACCTTCATATGTTTGGTTTGAATCAATATTCAGCTCTTCTTATAATGCAGAAGTAGAGCTTGTTCTATGCAAAAAGGATTGCTAATAATATAAAAATATATATAAATATTACAGTTTTACCAGTTTTGCGGCCTCTTTAAGCTCCAGGTTTCTGCTTTGTTTCAGTCCCAGGAGTCTCATCAACCCCATTTGAGAGAAACACAAGAACAGGAGGCTTATGTTAAATTGTGTTTTTGCTTATTGTGCGGTCTGATTGTTATTAAGGCCACTGAGTCCCTGAGGGAAGGGGTCTGGATGGTTTAAGTGCAGGTGGGTCACGTACATCAGCTCTATAGTGGTTCTGGGTTTTTTCCAAAATACCATTTTCAATGAGTCACCATCACAGTCAAGAGCTTAGTGTTGTTCTGCATGTTTCCATCTGGTAACTGAGCAGTGAATTAACCCATAAAGACCCAGCGCTACTTTTGTATCAGGTCCCAAATGAATTTTTTTTTCTGCTGTTAACCTTTCTTAAGTGATTCATCACCATTTAATATAATATCTTAGGGATGCACCAATACCACTTTGAGTTCTTGCCAATACAGAGTACCGATACAAGTACTTAGTAATCCCATTACAGTTCTTGGTTCCTTTTGGAAATGTGCTTTATTCTTGTTGTCATTAGTCTGACTGGAACAAAGTGCTGCTACTGATATTTAATGCAATGGAATGAGCATTTTTCAATCAATCCACCAGGGGGCGCTGCTCCTAATTAACCATACTGGATAAATAGCACAAAGAAAAGTAAAGTTTTACGAGAAGAAGAAGAAAGTCAGTAATACTCAACATGGAGATGACAGAGGAGGTAAAAAAAAACAAAACATATTAACATTAAAATTAAAATCATCAGCGATAAAATGTGATTTTAAAGTTCATGTAAAAGACATTATTTAAGAGTTTAAGTTAAAGCTGTTTTAAATGAGCTGACCTTTGACCTCAGGTATTCAGGACGTTTGTTCCACAGGTGAGGAGCAGAAGAACTGAACGCTGCTTCACATTTTTTGGTTCTGATTTTGGGAACAAACAGTAAAGCTCAACTGTTCAGCTGAGCACACACACTTCCAGGTAAACTAGAGCTGGGTCGTATGGAAAATAGATCGATTTCCAATTGATTAAGGTCAGTCTTCATCCCCAGTGCCACGAACACAACTCGGTTCCTTCAGTGCCTTCTGGTGAAGGCTGAAGAAAGATGTTTCATTTCCACATTTTTCTGGATTTAAAGCTTTACTTGAATGCAGCATTTCATCCATCTCTGCCTACGCCTTTTTTCTGTTTAAAACTATAAAGATTTCACAGTTAAAAGCTTCAGTGGATGCATTCCCTGTTCTTGCCTGTGTCACGAACTCTGAGCTCAGCCTTTGGTCCAAACAGTTAACTGCTCGTGTGCTGAATTGCCCTTCAAGGTTTACTTGCCAAACACAAAATTGACCTGTACGTATGTGGCTGGCAGCAGACACTTACACACGGCTCTAATGCCTGTCAGCTTGTCAGTGACTACTTACGCCCAGTGGCCAAACAAGTCGATGCTATATCTTCGACATTCTTGAGCAGAGCACTTTTCCGTCTGTATCGTGACTTATCCTGGTGTCTGCGTTCTGATCCTCTGTGAACTGAAGCAGGAGTAGCTCAGTTAGTGCGTGAAGATGTTTTCTGTTCTCAGAAGAAGCGGTAACAGGGGAGCTGTGATCCTCCAGCCCGGATTGACTTGTCTGTGAAGCGGCTGAAGGTGGAAGAGGATGTAGAGGAGGAGGAGGAGGTGAAGAGGAGAGACAGGTAATTGTATCTCTGGGGGTCGAGGTGGATCTGTGCGAGATCTGACAGAACAGGAAGGGGAAGAAAAGTTGTCTGTTCTCTCAGCAGGAGGAGAGGAAAGAGAAAAGGGAAGTATTGACCTCAGGTGGTCTGATCGTGCTCCACAGAGACTCAGCAGCTTTGGGCAGCTCTGTTCTTATCACATTCCTTTTCACTGTGTTGAAGGCAACGCTGGTATTTAGCTCCACGCTGAACAAAAGCCGTCATCTGTCACTTTTTTACCGAAGTAACAAAGTATAGCCCTGTCTGAACAATGACGATAAAACTATTCTATTCTATTCTATTCTATTCTATTCTATTCTATTCTATTCTATTCTATTCTATTCTATTCTATTTTGTATTATTCTGTCCTATTGTATTCAGATCTATTCTAGTTTTCGATTCTGTTCTATTCCATTTTTTCTAGTGTGTTCTATTCTGTTCTGTCCTATTGTACTGTAATGCATTCAGATCTATTCTATTCTAATTCTATGCTATTGTATTCTATAGGATTATTTTCAGTTCTATACTGTACTATTCTATTCAGTTCTATTCTATTTTTTCTATTCTGTTCTATTGTATTGGAATGTGTTCTATTCTACTTTATTCTATTTGGTTCTATTCTATTTCTTTCTAGTCTGTTGTATTCTGTCCTATTCTATTTATTTTATTCTGTTTTCTATTCTATTCTATGTTGTTATCAGTGTTTCACTTTGAACATTTCTATTGTGTGGAGGACTTGCTCGTCTTAGAACTTAAAGTTTCAGGATGTTATGACTTTTATTAGATCATGAACAGATTAACTGACCATTGTGTTACAGTTGCATTATAATGTTTTGTTTTTGATGTGCTTGTATTTTTATGTGTAAACACCACTGAGAAGTGTGGTAGTAATCTCCGATATTTGTGGAAGTCTAGTTTTATTAATTGAAGTAACAAAGGTCATTGTTTAGAGATTGAAGATTTAAGTCATAAATCACTGTGTCATAAATCGCTCTTGATGTTCATATGTTTTATAGTGGAGGAGCTTTGTATTCTGAGCAGCAGCACCGGTGCAGGGTGATGAAAATCAGCTGAGAAATATGGACAGCAGTGGATTTTTAAGCTTTTTGTCTGATACCGATAAAGAATATATCTCACCATTACCTATTTTTCCATCTGTAAATAACTTCTTCTTCCTGAGTCGGTGAAACAGCTTCTCTTCATAAAAAGAAGAAAAGCTGTTATTGGTGCAGTTATGCATTTCTGTGACACCTTAATATTCACAAATGTGTAGAGCGGAAAAAAGGCGAAATATCACTTGTGGATTTTACACTTTTTACTGACCTTTATGAAAAGTTCACACTCTCCATATTAGTTTAAACTTATCAAAACAATAGTAAAAATTCAACTCAAATTAAACAAAAAATAAATAAATAATGGAGGCATCTCATCTCAAAGTGTGTATTGTGGCTATTAATGTTTTTCCTGCTGCTCCTCCTCCTGGGATGCAGAATTGACGTTTGTCACATTTCAACGATGTAAAGGTCAGATAATGTGACCTGGCCGTTTAGACTGGAGTTGCACTGCAAAATATCAGATATGTATCGGATTTAGGAACACATATGAAAGTGGCCTGGGTCGGATTTGTGCTGTTTAAACTGTCTTTAACAGATCAGATACGTACAAGTGGCCCTGAAGGGCAAACCACAATGACAAATGCCAAAGCACACAAGAAAAAGAAAAACACACAAACAAGAAAAAGGTCCAAGATGGATGGATGGATGGATGGATGGATGGAAAGAACCTGCCATGACCAGGATCTGGCAAAAAAAAAAAATCAGATATGGGTCTCGTTTGTCTGTCTAAGGCTGAATCCCAATTCACCCCTTGGCCCCTCCCCCTTACACCTACCCCTCCGCTTTACATGTTCATGTGAAGGGGTAGTGTTGTCCCGATTCTTAGTTAGACGGAGGGGAAGGGCTATATAGCCCTCAAAACAGAGATTTTCCAGGACCACACTACAAATGGGGGGTAGGAGAAATGTCCTATAATTCCATTTGAATCATTGGTAAGATGGAAGTAAACACAGCCAAAAAGTACAGCAGTGATGAAAGAAACACACAAATGTACGTATTTTCATTGTAAACAACTTGATCATTTGATCGACCGTTTAATGTAGTTTCAGTGTGTTATTGATCGTGTTTCTGTGGTTTATAGTTTATAGACATAAAAAGATGACCAAAGCCCATGGAACAGAGACGGTTACAGCTGCTGACGGCATGGAGAATACTGTAGGAAACAAAAGTTGTTGCATCTGTTTATAGCAGCATTGATGACTAATGATGACGTAGTAGGTCATGAAGGGTTGTCCCATTTCATAGGGGAATGTTTCAACCCCTACCCCTTACAACTCTGCTTCAAGGGATAGTGCCAAGTGCAAGGGCCAAAGGGGAGGGGCTAAGGGGTGAATTGGGATTGGGCCTTAGTCTCCACAATTCTCACATTGCTTATATATTTACATATATTTAAGACTATCAGTCTGTATCATTAACAACAACAAACACTGGAGACACTACATTGGCAGGTTTCCGTGTTTCTACGCTGAGTCCAATTAATTAAATTACTCAGATTAACTCCACCTACGATGTAGAAACCATCAAGAGCAGCACTGATTTAAGTAAGAAGACAGAACGGCTCAGATTGCAAAATACTGATTACCTACGGCGGGATACTGTTTCGTTCTTTTGATAAATTAACAAAACTTTCTCAAACCCTGTCAACTGTCCATCTGCACTCCAATTCTATAGTGATATTACAGTGCACAACATAGTCTCTGCAGGATAATTTATGCAGACCCTTTTCAAGAGGCATCTGTGTACAAGCAGGTACTCGGCGGAAAATAAAGCCAGAAAAAGTCTCTGGAGACAGAAGCAGCCTTAATTAATTCTGTAAACACCAGCAGGTAAAGATTTATAGGAAACAATGTACAGTATGTTTTGGCCCTTTTTGCCATTTGCTTGAATATTTATTGTAAATCATCAACTTGACAGTTTCTCTTGGGAAGCCTTCTCACAACAATAACACAACCTAACAGCATAAAATAGAGAGCCTTATGACAAAGTACACACAAACAATCCCCCAAGTGGAAATGATTTACCAGAGTATTTTAAAGAGGAAAGCATAAAGCAGGTGGTGGTAGGATATGTGATTAAATCTGTAACCTCTCGGGGCTTGGCTTGTTCTCTCGAAGTTTTCTGCTGTGCTTGGAAAGGAAGTTCGCAAGAGGTTTGTGGCGTTTCTGTTCAAATTTTGCTGTCAGTTGTTTCCCAAAAGGTAAACTTGCCCCCGTACTCCACAGCTGAAATATAAAGTCACTGTAGCACAAAGCACCATGAGGTGCTCTGTCCAGAAAAGGGAATGAGGTTACTCTCCTCTGAGGTTACCATGGCATTTTTCATTCACTCTGGGGCTTTTATTGACTTTTTGGGGTGTCAAAGGGCTTTTCAAGTCTGGTCAGGTGTGACGTGTAAGACATTCTACGAAACCAACAAAAGACCCAAAGAAAGTCCAAAAGTGTAAAGGGTACAGTAAGGCACACAGAAGAGGGCTGAACAAAAGTGTAGCACGGTAGATTTTCCATTTATCCAAGGTCTGAACCCAGTTTTGGGGCAGCAGAAAGCTGAACGCTTTTCATACAGGAACATATTGTAGTGCTTGGGGTCCGAAGCTGTACCAGGAAATGGACATGACCTCATGTTAGCCAGCGTCGAACATTTTGGTTTTTGATGGAAAGAAAGCCAGTGGACATGAGGAGAAAGTAAAGTGGACGTCTTTATTTTAGGGTTAACAGGTCATGAACAGTAGAAAGAAAACAAAACCAGTAAGAGACGATGAAGGAAAATGTAAATACGAGAAACATTTGGTCCCTTAAGACACAACATTGTGACATTCCAGTCATGCACCTTACTCTGTGATGAAAAAAAAAGAAGACAAACTCTAGTATGTATTTGACATTTACCACCATGGGACTTATTTTTCTCACTATTAATGTCAAGACAACCGAGGTGGGAGATCCACTGAGACTCATTTCCAGTCTTTCTATATTTTTGTACTTTGTCTGTTTTATAGTTTATTTTTCACACTTTTATATGGATGTTTGACTCACTTTCCTCACAGCAAGAACATGCTAGGTTTGATTCCAGCTGTTTTCATGTTCTCCTCGTCAGTTTGTTTATATGCAAGGCTTATTTGAGCTCCGACCGTTGATCGATTAAAACCAGCGCTTCTCAACCGGTCTGACATCAGGACCCACTATCAATGACACGCAATGACCCAAACTGATAAAAGTTAAACTTCTCAAATGTATTTAACGAAAACATGGTATGTTTTGAACCTGAGATAATACAGAACATCACAGTATGCAAACACAGAAGATATGATTACTAATAAACCAAACTGACCAGCAGGTGGAAATATTCTCTTCAACACTAAATACATTTGAACCAAAACTAAAAAGTACATTCAATTAAAAACTAAAGGGTCATTCAGTCCTTTAGCAGATCAACTTTCAGTTGCATGATCTAGGTGTGTTAGTTTGACTAGTAAAACTTTGATTTCAGTGTCATGTAAATGCAATGACTGCCTGGGTTCTCTGTGGGTACTCTGACTTCCTCTCACAGTGTAAAGACATGCAGCTGAATAAGTTAAATGATGGATGGATGGATGGATGGATGGATGGATGGATGGATGGATGGATGGATGGATACATGGGTGGATGGATGGATACATGGGTGGATGGATGGATGGTATGTTGATGGTTAGATGATACATGGGTATATGGAGGGATGGATGGATGGATGGATGAGTATATGGACAGATGGGTATATCAAGTCAAAGTCAGCTTTATTGTCAGTTCTGCAACATGCATACACATACAGAGAACTGAAATTGCATTTCTCTCTGTCTCTAAAAAATGTAAAAGAACTAGGAGCTAAAAACACAAGAATTATGTACAGACTACTTTAAATATTGGAGTTCAGAACCTGAGTGTTCTAGTGTAATGGATGGATGGATGGATGGATGAATGAATGGATGGGTGATAGATAGATAGATAGATAGATAGATAGATAGATAGATAGATAGATAGATAGATAGATAGATAGATAGATAG
>JAQQZY010000007.1:36279257-36298078 GCA_030068375.1 Ostorhinchus rueppellii
TTAAGTAGCTGGGATAGGCTCCATGTGACCCCCGTGACCCTAGTGAGGATAAAGTGGGTATAGAAGATGAATGAATGGAAAAGCGACTAGTGAATAGTTTTGTCACTTTAGTAGATCTTATTTTCTATATCTATATATTTTAATTAGTTTTATTACAGCCTGTATTTTTTTCCTTTATCCGTGTACAGCCCTTTGGATTCTTTGTGTTGTTATAAATATGCTATAGAAATAAACTTAACCTTGACCTAAATACTCCAAGCAGGTCTGGAGATCCTTGCAATATACATATATTTTTTAGATCGTATTAAACTTATAAAAGATAATATATTTGATATTTTTCATGTCAACGTTTTTATGTCACTGTGTCTCATTTGTAGGTAAATTCACTGGTGAATCACATTTTCATCATTAAAATATGAATGTTTAATAAACATACAGAGAGACATAATAGAAGTCAAAACTGGTGGAATGAGGACTATTGAAGATAATTTCCTTTTTTCTGATGTATTTTCATTAAGTTTAGGAGAAACTTTAATCTCAAACTTTAAAATCAAACATGGATTTCTTATAGTTCATTCATTCATCTTCTATACCCGCTTTATCCTCACTCGGGTCACGGGGGTCACATGGAGCCTATCCCAGCTAATTTTTGAAGGCAGGTTCAGGAGGCAGAGGTTACTGAAAGTTAGCATCTGTGCTAACATTGTACGTATGTGTAATAGTCAATCATGTTACAGTACATCACAGATTTCCTTAAAATCCTTCTGAGATCTAGTTAATAGTGAGAGTAAAACTTCCGGAACTCCAACTTGACAATATCTCATCTCTTTATTGAGCTGCTATTACTGAGGCATCTTCATTAAACAACAAATGAAGCAAAATCTAAGTATGAGGCTGCAAAATTAAAACACTTTTTAAAAAAAAAAATGATATTAAACTACCAAAGGATAATATATTTGATATTTTTCATGTCAACATTTTTATGTCACTCTCATTTGTAGGTAAATTCACTGAATCACAATAATATATGAATATGTTAAATAAACACAAAAACACTGGTTGAATGAGGACTATTGAAGATACAGTAATGTCTTTTCATTTTTATATATTTTCATTAAGTTTAGGAGAAACTTTAATGGGCTGGGAAAAAAATCAAACACAGATTTCTTATAGTTAGTCCGTTTAATAGTATTTTTCCCCAATTAAACATGTTCAAAAAAGTTTATTTCATGTGTGTGTTCAGGAGGCAGAGGATACTGAAAGTTAGCATCTGTGCTAACATTGTACGTATGTGTAACAGGTCATATTGTTATTGTAATAGTCAATCATGTTACAGTACATCACAGATTTCCTTAAAATCCTTCTGAGATCTATGTAATAGTGAGAGTAAAACTTCAGGAATTCCAACTTGACAATATCTCTTCTCTTTATTGAGCTGCTATTACTGAGGCATCTTCATTAAACAACAAATGAAGCAAAATCTAATTATGAAGCTGCAAAATTAAAACACTTTTTTTTATCAGCAGAACTGATTCAAACTAGATTAATGAGGTTTTTTTCACGGGTGACTTTTAATGCTTTGTTGAAATACGGCTAAATCCGTTTCGGCTCATGTTAGAAAAGTTGCAAAAATGTTCCTGCAGCTACTCAGAGGAAACGTCTGTGTCCTTGAACTGCACTGAAAAGAAACGCCAAACTGCACACTTCAGCTAATGAGAAGCACAGGAACGTCTTAAATAAACACATACACACTCTAAGTATTCATAAAGTGGGAAGTCGGCTGGAAGAGGATGCAGATTTAGCAGGGGTTTTGTTTGGTATTTCCTTTATGTACCTTCGTCTTTCTCCTGCATGTTGGAGAGCACTTTACAGTCGGCTCAGCATCCTCGAACAAAAGACCACCAGACAAGAGGCAGCGGTGTGCAGTGTTTCCTCTATCTACGACTTATAGTCTTTGCAGGTGCTACTGTGAAGAATGAGCTCAAGTTTCTTTGTTCTTCAAAGTACCAACACAGAATGAGAAATTTTCTAAAAGCGTTAAATCATCGGGGATGTGGCTGAACTCCATTCATTATGTATGCCTCAGCTGCAGCCTGGAGCCTGGCTCAGCTTAGCTCAGTATGCATCTGAAAGGCACTGGCCTTTGTTTTGCTTTTTTTATTCCGACAGCAGCCTTTAAACCGACCTCAGTGGAATGCAGATGGCCCTGAATCGGTCTGACCCTGCAGATAAAGGAGAACATTTACATAAAGAACTAAAAATGAACTCACTCTTTCTCCAAGCAAATTGGAAATGGCGGCATCATTACAAGGGTTACACCTCTTTATTTTCAAAGTTTTTCCTTTTTAATGATCCGGAGTCTATATTGAAGTCTGAAACACTCACACACTCGCAGAAAGTCAGTTCTAGGAAAACTCACACTCAGGTCTGGAGGCTGATAGACACACTGTAACTGAAACATCTACACGTGTGGAGAAACTCACAGCCTCTATTTGTCCATCTCTCTAAGGTCTTGAATCATCAGCAGGTTGATATATACTGTATGTCAGGCTTCTTTTCATTTCAAATGTAAAAATCCCTCACCGCTGTAGCCACTTTTACACAGAAATCCCAGAAAAACAGTGAGATGGTGATCCCAGCTTTTTACCACCATCGACCGACATAGAAATAATAAATCAAACAATTTCAATGTTTGAATGTGAATGACATCTGAAAGTTATATTTTTGTTTAGTTTTCTTTTTGTATAATAAAATACCAAAAATTTACCTTTTCATGCATGAATTATGAATTCACAAAAATTATAATATGGAAAAAATGTAGATTTTTTTTTTAAAAGATTGAATTTACTTGTTAAAATTGAAATGCATCTTGAATTTCTATAAAAATATGGTTTATTGAGGAGATATTTAATCCCCTGAGACACAGGACAGCACAAGTTTTTTTTTTTTTTCATGAAATAATTGCCTATAATAAAATACCAAAAATTCACGCTTTCATGCATGAATTATGAAAAAAAGTATCTCAACTTTTTTTTAGATTGATTTTATTAATCAAATTTAGGCTGAAGTTGAAATGTATCTTGAATTTTTATAAATATTTGGTGTTATTGAGAAGATATTACATGTTTAATATGTACACCAAAGTCATATTGTAAAAAAAAAAAGAAAGAAAAAAAAGAAATCACCCCACACTCTCAATGTTTGAATATGAACCACATCTGAAAGTTTTCTTTTTGTTTCATTTTCTTTTTGTATAATAAAGTACCAAAAATTAACCCTTTCATGCATGAATTGTGAAAAAAAAGTCTTGACTTTTTTTTTTTTACATTGATTTTATTTGTCAAAATCAGACGGAAGTTGAAATGCAGTTTGAATTTTTATTAAAAAAATATGGTTTTATTAAGAAGATATTTAACATTTTGAGACACAAGAAAGAACAAGTTTTGGCTTTTTTAAAATTCAATGCCACAGTTTTTTTTTTCAGTTACATTGCTGTAATTTTTTATGGACAGTAAACCCATAACTGGGTCTCAGGAGATCACTATTGTAAAAACACAACTGTAAATGGTTCTAATCGGTGTAAAGGTCTGAATGAGGAAGGCTCATTCTCAGTCTGTTTGTTTATTTAGAACCTGAAGCGTGTTGCTGAGGTGTGGATGGACGAGTACGCCGAATACGTCTACCAGCGCCGGCCCGAGTACCGCCACCTGTCGGCCGGAGACATGACAGCGCAGAAGGAGCTGAGGAGTCGACTGAACTGTAAGAACTTCAAATGGTTCATGAGTGAAGTGGCGTGGGATCTGCCCAAACACTACCCCCCTGTGGAGCCTCCTGCCGCCGCCTGGGGAGAGGTAAGACGACCACAGGAAGTTAAACCAATCACACAGACGTAGAGCACTGTATAAAAGTCCTGGACCAACATGAGCTTTAATAGCGATATTTGAGGGTCAGTGGAAAAGCAACTAGTGTCTCTCTGTGTCTGAAAGTGACAGTATTTCGACCCCGCCCCCCGGCTAACCTGTTGATCCACTCATCACTAATATGGACGTACATCTGCACTGCAAGAACCAGGGTACATGTTCAACTGTGTCTTCATCGATTAAGTTTTATGTTTCATTTTACAGTCCAAGTTGCCCATTTGGCAGAAATCCTCTCCCATGTTGGTGTGGTCGCGCCTTGTCCATGGTCCTGAAACTTAATTAAACCATCTCCTACATCACAGGTGTAGACATCACAGAAAATGAACCCTGATGAGTCTGAGCTTTGATTTTGCCTTTTATATATTATATAAAGAAATATTTCCTGTACCCCTGTGTAGTATCTTTTTTTTTTCAGCACAACTTCATCTATTGCCTATTATTATCTATCTGCCTATTAGTTTTTCACTTTAACCTACTATATCAACACAAAGGCGAAAAAACACAAAAAATACAAAATCTGATTTGAAAATTTGATATAATTTATTCCATAAATAACACAAAGATGCTTAATGAACCTTTTCAAAGACTTTAAAAGTGAATATTAGTTCCACATGTTAGGTATATTAATAAATTAAAATTGTAATAAATAAAAACTACAGTCAAATATTTGACATAAAAGCCGATCTTTACATAGGTGTTTTCTCTGGTTTTCTCACTTCCCCAATCTTCCCAGTTTCAACATCTGGTTCAGGTGGGAGTCATTCTCACTCTTACCTGTAATGCTAATTCGGCCATTTTTTTTTTTTCCATTTTGAAAAAGGGCAAAAAATGACAAAGATTCATTCATCTTCTATACCCGCTTTATCCTCACTGGGGTCACGGGGAATGACAAAGATATGGTCAGGAATAGAACACCTCCCCCTCATTTTCATACTTTTACTCATGTTTGTTTACTCTGGTTTCAAACCATCATATCTCTAGTTGTATTTGCTCCATCAACATCAAATAAAAAGTGGGAGAGTGTTCCAAGTCCACACTTTCAGATGCAGTTGTCCCCAGGTACCTGGCACTTTGCCAGCTTTTTATACCCAATAATAAACTGTAAATTTAGACGTATTTCTCCCCAGAATCTACCAAATGATGACCTCACATGAATACAAAAAATATATACTGTTGCTCTGAGCCATCCTAAAATGAATGAGTTTTTAATAAAATATTGGGGCCAAACATAGGACCCAAATTGGGACATGAAAACCTACTGAAGTGTCAGTGCATTTGGTCTGAAAACATGGCTGTAAATGGTTTTATATAGTGGCAAAATAAAGACACTGTGTTAAATTTGACAATCCCAGTGGTTTTTCCAATTCAAACATGCAGGTTTTTCATGAATCTCAGTCTCATTCCAGGTTTTGTGTGTAACCCATCGTGCAGAATATACGAGTCGCTCAATACTGTGTGGTCAATACTTTCGAAATACTCATCTGATATTGATTCCTTTAGAAAAAAACTGAATAAAATCCATTATGAATACAAAACAGAGCTGGCAGCATTATTTCTGAAAGTTTCTAGTATTTTCCCCTGTAGATACAAATACACACACAACATGCAAAGGCGTAGTAATAGTAGTTAAAGTTGTTTTTAAAAAGATGGAGCAAAAAAAGAGAATATTCTTGTTCCAAATTTCTTACAAACAATTTTAGGGTTTGTCAGAGAGGAAAAGATGAAGCAAGACTGATTCAATAGTTTTCCCCCTCCATGAGATTTCACCGAGATCTACAAAATCTGACAAATGTATGAGGTCCACACTTGTAACACCAACAGGAGGTGAGGTCTTCCATATTAGTTCTGTTCCTTTTCACTCTACTCTAATGACCTCCTCCTTGGACAGAGCTGTCAAACTCCTGTTAGTCCAGGGGCTGCGTTCAGCCCAATAGGATTTCAAGTGGGCCAGACCAGTAACATAACATAATAACCTATAAATAACAAACCAAGTTCTCTTCGATTTAATGTAGGCTTGGGAATCTTAGTTGTAAGGTCGATACGATGCGCATCTCCGTTCTGATATATGAACCCATAAAGACCCAAACATCAAAAGCATCTACTGACCTAAGCTGTCTAATACCTGTTGAGCTGTTAATCCTATCAGTACATGTAAATAATTGCGGTAAAATACAGTTCTTCATCTTTTCATGGTCATCAGATATGATGTTGGATGTTCAGAGGCTCTGTTGTTACCATGGAAACACCGTCATCTTCTACAACAATGATTCAGCCATGGATTTGGATCAATGACAGTGGATGGACTCACTGGGTTTATGTTCAGTTAATGAGACTGAAAAACTGACTGAAAAACATCACTTTTTCTCAGGTTTTCTCTGCGTTCGGTGTGATAACCCTCAAGTCTGATCTCATGATGATTAAAGGACACTAGTGCGTTGACCTGTGGAGAACTTCTGATCCAGTTCATTCCTTTACTTTCTTGGTAAATTCCACTGGCATTTTCAGTTGAATAACCTCTCAGCTGGCATGTCTGTTTCTCCACATGATATTTGACACCAGTTAATGATATCTTTGTGGAAAAACTCAGTTTTTCTCACAGGCCAGATTGGAGCCTTTGGGAGGCCGGTTTTGTCCCGCGGACCGTATGTTTGACACCCCTGTCCTAGGACGTAAAGAAACAAACAGCCTGGTTTGATCTGAAGTGGCAGTAATTTATTTGTCCATTTAACAGAACATGATACATACATACATACATACAGTTTGGATTTCTATATTAAACATGGGTGAGAAGGCGTCAGCAGAAGCAACGGCTTATTTATGCCTACCCTGTTTACAAGAAGGAAAGATGGAGAAACAAAACAAGATAAGATGGTGCGATTTTAAATGATAAAATAGAAAAAAAATATATAATATAATAATAATATATAATATATTTTTAAGCAAAACTTTAGATTCATACTGAAAATGGTCTTACTTTTTATTGAATACCGTAGTTTGTAGTTTCTGACAACCATGAAAAGATGACAAACTGTCTTTTACACCAATTATTTGCATGTATTGATAGGATTAGTGAGTCAATAATATTAAACATTTTTGATCAGTAGATAGTTTTGTTTAATGGTGAATGTTTGGGTCTTTAACCCTGTCATGCATGAATTACGAGAACCTTAAGAATGTTTTTATTGCTCTTTATGCATGAAAAAAACAATGTGATTGACTTTTTTTTTTTTTTATGAACCTACTTTTTATAGAGTTACAAAAATGTCCACTCAGCTGGACACCGTGGGTTTGAGTTTTGAAACAAAACATTTATCGACGTATTGCATGATAACTATGAAATAAAAGCATGTTTAATGCTGCTAATCTGATGTTCTCTCACATTTTAACACACTATGATACTAGTTGTTACTCACTCAAATAAAATGTAAAAAATAAATAAATAACTGAACTTTCATTAGTGCACATTAAATAACAGGTATGAATGTCAGTGTATGAGATGGTGCATAAGTGTCCACTGTGTTGACTGATATGGAAGTAAAACAACAAAACATATGAATATACAAGAGAACAGCTGGAGAATAGCTGTCCACTGTAGAGATTATTATGCATGAAAGGCTTAAGGGTTAAACAAAACATACTGGTATAATATCAAATCTGGTTTACATCACATGTCCCTGGCACCTGAAAACAGACGATGTATGAGAACAGAACAACTTTAGAAGATTCTACACAGTGAGTCTCAAACATCAGAGCAAAAGAAGAACAAACAACAGGGTTTTAGAGGGAATTATGAGCAAAAATAAGCCGGCGCTCTGCATGACACCTGAGTCTGCTATGAACATCAGTAATTGGTAACGTGCCCCGGTGACTATCGTTTCCATTTCAAGTTTTTGACTGGATGAAAAATAAAATGCAGTAGGGATGTTCCCGGGGTAAAGACACATGGCTGCGTGTTGAGCTTGAAACGATCATTCCCAGTGGTCACAACAGACAAACAGTGATGAAACATGTTTGCAATAAGGTGTGGTTCAACCGTCTGCTTCAGGGTGTCCTGTGTGCACAGCCAGGAGCAAAACCCAGAGCATACGGCCTTTGAAAACACTCACAAAAAGAACATTTTTTAGACATGTCAATAACAGGCTCCAGCAGAATGCACGCTTTTATTTGCACATTGAAAAACAGGGATTTTTTTTTTCTTTTTTTTGACTCATTGCACAAATCTTAATGAATTTTAAATACACCACGATTTGCATAAAACAAAACACAGATTTCATGGAGTTTTGAATCAGAACAACAACCACGAATTAACCAGATACACGGACTATGACTGCATCCTAATCTGTGCATGTTATTGAATGTACAATTAGTGACAGACGTTTTAATTTAGTGACCTTGAGCCTCTTTACTTTTAACACATAAAATATCAGGAGCAGAATGTCTTTGTAAGAGCCAATAATAATGATACATATTGAATTAAAACATCAATTTTGACAAAACATTTCAAATTTTGAAAGTTTTTAAATTTTTTTCTTTGTTATTTTTAGTTGTTTTTTTATATTCAAATAAAAAAAAACATTTGAACAACATACAATGCATTTACTGATGTAAAATCAGAATGTGAAACTGATCATTATTTATGGCTGTTATGTGGCTGTTTACGTATTTAGCCATTTATCTGGGTCAAGGGGCGTGGCCTAGGTATCTGTCTAGGTTAAATAGGAGATGTCAACAGGTGGGATGATGGAGGTCGACATAAATGAACATGAACCAGGGTACGTAGCCTGTTTTTAGTGTCATTTTAAGTTAACACTAACATATACACAGTGGTCCCTCATTTATCGCAGGGGTTACGTTCTAAAAATAACCCACAATAGGTGAAATCCATAAAGTAGTCAGCTTTATTTTTTACAATTATTGTATATTTTTAAGGCTGTAAAACCCCTCACTACACACATTATACACTTTTTTAGTCAGGCATTAGCCTTTTCTTACCTTTCTCTCTTGTTTAAACACTCTCAAAGTCCAAACCTTAGTAGATTTCTAAAAAATAATTACAGTATTGTAGAATGAAACCAAAAATGTAAACCTTTTTTCTGCTCCTCGCTGTCATGAATGTCATCGCTGTCAGCAAAGGTTGAATAAAGCTTTTTAGCTTTTGTGCGAATGGTGTTGGTATCCAGTGTGATGTTGTTTTACCTGCAGTCACTGATCCACAAAACTAAAACAGACTCCATCCTTACGACAGTCTTGTTGTAGACAGTTAAAACCTTTTTGCATCCTTGTTCAAACTCCTTGCTGCGGTCATCCTTATGTTATTTTCCTCCTTCTTTATGTAACAAACTGAAGTTTCGTTTATTCCATAATGGCGCCTACAGCTGTGTAACTTCTACCTTCCTTCAGAATGTCCAGAAATCCAACTTTCTGTGCGATGGTTCGCATCTTTCTCAGCGATTTGGGTGCAACCACAGGGGCCTTTTATTGGTTCAGAACATTTCATTGAAATTGTGGGTTTTGTCGAGGAGAAAACTTGCAAACATACAGCACTTCAGAGTCACACTACTAGCGATAGAACATTTATGTTAATTTGGTAAGACAAATGCATTCTGTACAGGAGGCCTTGCACGGAGGAGATTGACTGTCAATGGTCTACAGTTCCATAACCAATCAGGACACAGAACACAATGCACATTCATATGCTGTAAAAAAAAAATTTAAAAAAAGCATGCAAAATTGCACAAAAAAAATCTGCAAAACAGCGAGGCCGCGAAAGGTGAACCGCGTTAATGTGAGGGACAACTGTAAATAAAGTATTTAAAGAGGAAACAGTATCTGTATGAGTGTGAGTCAGAGGCAGAACAACCACAAGGACTGTTGAGTGTTCTAAGGAGTTAAAGCTAAGTAAGCAAAGACGTGTTTTTGTAAAGTACTGTAGCCAGTAGTACTGTGTAGAGCTAATACCACTGTTCCAACAAAGCTGCCACTGACAGAACAGCGCCCCCACCTGTGTGGAGGATGAGCTGCACTGAACAGCCCAGAATATCAGTCATATTTAACCATCTTCATCATCATGTATCAACATCACTCGTGCTACGTCACACGTTGGACTTTCTTTCCTTTTGTTGTTTTGTTTTAATGCAAATTTGAAATAAATAAACAAACAAACACTGATTGGCTGTAAACAACCACATGAGACAATGTTTTGCTCATAGCCATGTATTGAAGGTCAAATTGTTTTATATTATGGGATTTTTGGAATTATTGACTGTACATTGTTCAGAGGGTGAAATTATCGTACAAGTACAATAATTATCATATAAAAATGCTACTTATCGTATAAATATGAAATTAGATAAACGCGATAATTATTGTATAGATGTGATAATAGATGTAATAATTATTGTACATTTGGCAACACTGACACACAACAGAGCCGGGGGAACTTGTCTTTTGCTCCATTTTCCAAATGATCAAAACACAAAGTGAAGTTTGTAGAAACGGCATAAATAACTTTCCAGGTGCATACTGGCTTTAGTGGGTGAACGTAAATGTGTGTTCCACCAATCAGCGTTCTTCAGGACACAGCCCCCCCCCCTCAAGAATTCCAGGGAAACTGAAAAATCCTAGCCCCCTTTTAGGAACTTTTGCTTAGGGAAAGTTTTTTACCCAGGTAATTTTGGTGGGAACATGGAAAGGTTTTTCAAAATTCCAAGTAAAGTTAAAGTTCCTGGTAAAGTTCCTGCAGTGGGAAATAACTGGATATTTGGAATAATGAATAGGTAAAAACATTCAAACTGTGACCGTGTGAATGTAAACACCACGTCTGTCACTGAGACATCCTCCTGACTTCACGTCTTTGTCTTTGCTTGCTTTACAGATCCGTAACGTGGACAGTGGGATGTGCATGGAAATTAAACACTTTGTGTCTGGGAGCCCTATCCGCCTGGAGAGCTGTGTGAAGGGTCGGGGTGAAGTGAGCTGGAGCCACGGACAGGTGAGAGTCCAAGTACCTCCAATCCTGGTAACTGGTTTGCATAGAGTACACTGTCAATATTTGTGAACCCTAATTACGTTAAATAACACTTCCACTTCAGTGCAGTAATAATTGAACAGTTCATGTTTTAACCATGTCTCTGAAAAACATGTTATTATCAGGACCTGGTTGAACAGAATATATGGAAACAAAGATATAAAATGTGTTAAAGCACTTTAGTTTTAATCATTTGCTGAAGTCTGAGATGTTAATGTTGGCAAGAGTAGCAGATTTTGTAGATACACGTTTGGCCACAAACACCTGCTGCTTAGTGAAGAAGCACAGGAAGGTCACGTATACTTGAATGAGACTATACTGACATTGAACTTATCTATAATTTTGCTATATACAGCTATTTGGCATCATTTATTTTGTTGACTGTAAGATTTTCATTAAATGTCTAGAAAAGTGAGCGACACCAACAGTTACTGTATTTTTTTGGTAATATGTTGGTCTTGCTTAATATCCATTACCATACAAGAGATTTGTGCTAATGCTAATTGCTTAAGCTAACGCTGGCGTCAAGGGACGATTTGAGTCGCTCATACGTAGAAGCATTTATCTCTGTCGGCCATCTTTTATGACTCGCTACGGCAACATCACGAGGACAAATCATTGTTATATGAGTCATTACGTAAAAGCACAGAGACTTGACTTGACCTTCAGTATCTTTCTAGTGATCAGTAGTGATTTTGAGTCTGTTTATATGCCTACGTACTGGTTCTTTCACAGCTGATTGCCTATCCAGCTGACAAACGTGTTGATCTAAATCTGGGGAAAACTGGGTGTTTGGTGTCATTGGTGGGTGGGAGTTTTCAGAACAAAACAGAAACAGTGAAAGCTCTGAAATGCCATTTTTGAAATTATAGCCAGAGGGTTTTTAGTCAGAAAAAAGAGGAGAATTATGGACACTAAAAACAAGCAGCAGTGGACTGAGGAGCAGACCCAGTGCTTTCTGGCACTGTGGTCTTCATCCAAAGTCCAAGACAAGTTGGAGAGAGAAACATACAAAGACAGATGGCTCTGACCAGACCCTGGACTGGCTTCTGAACGAGTGAATAAGTTAAAGAAGGACTACAGGGGAAAGAAAAGACAACAAAACAGACAATAGACAACAAAAAGAATGTAACATTTTGACCTGCTGGACTCTGTTTTAGGGGACAGGCTGGAGAATCAGACTACCAGTGCACTGAACTCAACAGCAACCACGGACTAACCCACACCTAGAGTCATGTGATCACGTTTTATGCTGACGTAATGACGTAGCTCTGCTTGGCTCTGACATGGTTCTGATGTGGCTCTGCTTGGCTCTGACATGGTTCTGACGTGGCTCCGTTTGGCTCCTGGCCTATGGAACAGCAACTCAGTTCTCTGGAGGCACCAGACTGGAACCAGTTAAGCACCAGCTCTAGCACCTGCACCAAACTAGCACTAGGTTCTATTTGTTGGAAAAGGTGTAACTCTAACTGTTGCTGTCACTTGTCTTGCAATGCATGCAGAAGTTACCAAAAATAGTCACTTGTCCGACAAAGGGTTAAACAATTCAGTGAAAGCACAAACCAGGCACTGCTACTACTGTGTGTGCAGAGAACCAGCAGTAGGTAAACTGACAGATTCATGCTTTACCTCATGTAGGTCATTACATGTGAACATGCAGCACTAATATTTACACGGTAAATATGACTTCATGAACTACAGGCTTCATGCACATTCATTCCAATCCTCTTCTAGGCTCATATTTTAATCACTGAGGCTTCACAAATAGAACAGAGTGAAGTTTATTTTAAAAGGCAAGTATATATTTTTTTTATATTTGATCAAGTTGTTGAACATCTCGTTCCAAATCACAGAATTAATTAGCTGTCATCTACGTCTTATTAAACAGCATGTCTTTGGTACCTACCTCTCAGGAGATTTTGATTCCAGCTGCAGGGATTTACTTTCATTCAGCACAAAAGCTACCGATGAGGCCTATAAAATAAATTAAAAAAACAAAAAAACAAAACAAAGCACAACCACAACATTTTTCTTCATACAGTAATTGAGTAGTTTTCTGGGTTTTTTTTTTTGTTTGTTTTATATGCATGTGGAATATTTACAAAGGAACTTCAGGAGTTGAATCTGTTACTGACTTAATCTTGATTTTGTTCAATCCATCGGAAAAGTATCATCAGTATTCAAGTAATAATACAGTTTTATTTAATTTAACTTCTCAATATAATCTATGTTTTACAAAGTTAAATGATGGGTTTGACTGTAATATTTCATCATTTTAATTAAATATTGTTTTTGTTGTAAGGGTGATACGGTGGTGCAGTGGTTAGCCTCACTCGTGCCTCACAGCTAGAAGGTCCTGGGTTCGATTCCCGGGCAGGACTTTGGGACCTTTCTGTGTGGAGTTTGCATGTTCTCCCCGTTTCTGCGTGGGTTTTCTCCGGGTACTCCGGTTTCCTCCCACAATCCACGTTAATAGGATAATCGGCTAATCTAAATTGCCCATAGGTGTGAATGTGAGAGTGATTGTTTGTCTCTATATGTCAGCCCTGGTACACCCTGGCGACTTCGCCACGGGGTCCGCCTTCGCCCTTAAGTAGCTGGGATAGGCTCCTGGGATAGACCCCCGTGACCCTGGTGAGGATAAAGCCGGTATAGAAGATGAATGAATGTTTTGTTGCACTGTAGTTTAAAGTTTAACTATGATTCTATCTGTGTTCTTGCAGCTGCAGACATCGTTTATTGAACCTTTGGCTTTTATAATGACTAAACGCCAAAAACAATAACAACAGCTATAAGGAGTGACAAAAGTAACAATAATAATAATATCAACAGGAGCAATGACAACAATTCAGTTTCAGTTTATTTGGAATATGCAATAAAACAAAGCAACTCATCCTACCTTTGTGCCAAAAAAAAAAAAATATTAAAAAAAAAAAAAAAACCTTAAATCTGATGACACATATGTTGTTCACTCGTTTGGCAAAGTTAAAAAGAGGAGAAAAAGAAAAGGAAAAAAGAGGAAAAGGAAAGGAAGGGAAAAGGGGAAAAAAGACAAAAACAAAAGAAGAAAAAAAGGAAAAAAACAAGCCTTAATTTTAAAATTACTTAGAAATATTGAAACGTGATGGTAGATATGTTTTTGTTGTAATGTTTTTATATTATGGTGTAAATGCTCGATGCCGTACACATTTAGTTTGATGTAAACGGTGGATCAGGTGCAAAGGACAGACCACAAGATAAGCTTCTGCTTCTAGCCTATTCCTTTTTTTGGTTTTATGTTTGTTACAGTTATTGTACTGAGTGTACAGATTGATGTACAAACCAAAAATGTATTAATTTATTCACTGATACATATATACAGGGTGTAAAATTAACAGCTGCCAGGGGCCAATGGAAGCTTTTGAACTGCATGTGAGTTTTTGTTTTTATCCGTTGACCGTTTATGCCGAACCTGCACTGGGTCCGGTACACTCTGGATGACCCTCAAATACATGAGGAGACGGAGACAGACCCCCCCCCCCCCCCCCACCCCCACCCACACCCCCACCCCCCCCAGCCTGTGCAGGCCAGGGGTCCCTCATAATTTCAGTCTGCTTGGGGGTGGGTTAAAAAAAAAAACAATGAGAAAAAAAATTTGGACTGATATTTTGGGAGATAGTATTCATTTTGGAATACAATGTCCTCCAGTGGCCAATCACATTGTTATGCCCAGAATCATAGAATCATCATTGAAGTGGGTTACCTAGCAACAGATAAACAATGGGACAATGTTGTCTTTGTGTCAGATTTCATGTGCAGAAACTGACATGTCAGCTGAGAGGTTATTCAACTGAAAATGCCAGTGGAATTTAACAAGAAAGTAAAGGAATGAACTGGATCAGAGGATCTAGAAGCCAGGGTTCCCCGTACGTCAATGCAATAATAATAATAATAATAATAATAATAATAATAATAATAATAATAATAATAATAATAAAAAAATAATAATAAACTATTTTCTTCAGTACACAAACAAATGACCCTTTTATAGTTGAACACAGTGGTAGAAAATCTTTCTTCCCACCCATCACCGCTGTCGTGTCTCTGCAGGTGTTGACCCTCGGCTGGAGGGAGGACATCCGGGTGGGCGACCCCATGCACACCCGCAAGGTGTGCTTCGACGCCGTCTCCCACAGCAGCCCCGTCACTCTGTACGACTGTCACGGCATGAAGGGGAACCAGCTGTGGAGATACAGGAAGGTACGGCAGGGTTTTTTTTTTAGGTATTTTTGTCGACAATGTTTCGAATTTTCAGCTGTATCATGTTTTCAGCCAGACAAACACGCTGCGGTCAGCTAAGCTTTATTCAAGCCAATTAATGAATCACTTCACTTTAGCGGAGGCCATCTGTTAAGCAGCTAATTAAACAAATGGGAGGAAAACAGTGCTTAACATTCTTAAACAGCAGACTTATGTTTTCTGTGTCTGAAGGGCTTTGGGTTTAGATCATTTAAGCAGCAGGAAGAAGGAGCTTAAAAAATGAAGAAGCCATGCCTGACCATAAATAATGGAAAAGACCAGTAAGGCATGATCAAATTCACTTAACAAAGTATTCCAGGGCTTAATTTATTTATAAAACAACCACAACTTAGCCCTGCAAAAACACCACATACAGATGAGGTCAGAAATTTACATCTTGGCTAAATACAGTCTAGTTCAGGGTCACATTTAGCCAAATTTCTGTAACGTGGGTCAGACAACAACTTTTCTCTATAGTTTAGAAGGAGAAAAAGTAAAGTTACGTAGGGAAAATATTTACACCTCGAAACAAACAACCTGAAATTTCTTGAGGAAAAAAAAGTACAATTTTAACAATATTCTGCCTGAGCTAATCATTTCCACATATCATTAGCCCCATAACATAACTGCCTGAGTCATATATTTGGCCAAATTCTAATATCTGCTGCTTCATTTTGTATCACAATTTGCCAAAAATATCAGTGACAAAAACAGTTATGCTATGAGGCTAATGACCTGCATCACAACTTACAAATTACAATGGGTCCAAAACAGCACAAAACATGTAACAGGCATCTGTTAGTGACAAATATAAACAGTAGGGCCTTGACTTAGGAGTTTAATTTGTCCATGACCAATGTTGTATAAGCTCACCCGTAACTAAGCTTTTGGCTTCCAACTCGAGTCAAAAAAATCGATGGAGTAATGGTGTGTAACTCTGGAACTCTGACATACGCCGCCCCCTCTTCATGGAATAGTCTCCAGACGGATTTGAGACTAACTGAACTGGTGACTGTTGGAGACTGTTTTAATTCTTGACTGTTTCTTACTTAACTTTGAACTAGTGTCTCCAGAACTAATTGGTTTTAATATATTGATGTATGAATGTAATTGTTGTTTTTACTGTGTAAGTCTGTATGCCACTGCCATGCCAGGCTGCTCTTGTAAAAGAGATTTCAAACATCAAGGAGGCTTTTATCTGGTTAAATAAAGGAGATATATATATATATATATATATATATAAATAATATTTGTAAGACAAGGTACCTCTGTGTTTAACCGTATGATCAAAACAACTTATCAAGGCTTGCTTGAATTTCTCTCTGGATTAATAAAGTATCTATCTATCTCTATCTAGCTGTTTGTCTGTCTGTCAGTTCTATTTTATTCTATTCTATCTGTCTACTCCATCTATGTACGAAAGGGTAGAATTGTTCCACTTCCCAATCAGTTGGTGGGGAAGCACTAAAGGGGAGGGCTGTTTGGCCCTTGAAATGGAGATTTTTCTGGACCACACGACAAATGGAGGGGTAGGAGAAAGCACCTATAATTCTGTTTGAATCATTGGAGGGATGGCTGCTAGCGGCTTGGTGAATTATTTCAGAAACAAAGCTGTCATATCTGTTTATAACGGCATCGATGACTGCAAATGACGCAACAGGTCTGGAGGGGTTGGACCGTTTCATAGAGGAATGTTTCAACCCCTACCCCCTACCCCTTGCAACTCCATTTTAAGGGGTAGGGGGTGAATTGGGATTCAGCCTTAGTGTCTTCTGTGTAATTTTTGCACTTTGTAAATACTACTACTACTACTACTACTACTACTACTACTACTACTACTACTACTACTACTACTACTACTAATAATAATAATAATAATAATAATGGCTTAGATTTCTACTGGTGATCCATTATTCATTCCCTTTCACTCTCACACTCTGGTGGTGTATGTCAAACATATCCTGTGGGCTGGAATGGACCCTTCGCCAGGCCAGTTTTGGGCCATGGGCCTTATGTTTGACGCCCCTCTTCTAACTACTCGAACCATTTCATTTCAGTTTATAGAGTTAATCATGAGATTGAATCCAATTTGTGGGACTCCCGATCGTGTGAAGCCTGTGTTTCACTTCTACTTTCAAATGTCGTGTCGGATTAAGGTCAGGGCTTTGTGACAGCCGACTCTGACTTTGTCAACCTTAAGCCGTGTTGAGACCATTTTGAAGCTCGACTCAGGATTATTGTCTTGCTAAAGGATCCGTTTGTGTCACAACTTTAGCTTCTGTCCTGATGTCGCCAAATGAAGTTTTATCCACTCATCGAGCTCATGGACAAGCGTCTGTGGTGCTGTTTTCTGTCAGGATGTTTTGGTGTAGGGGTTTTCTCGACTGCACAAGCCTCTGTTTACTCAGGACTGAGAGGTTTTTGGACCAGTAACCTTCAAACAGCTCATCGATTTGGGGACTGAAAGAAGAGCTACACCACATGGACAGAAGTATTGGGACGTTTTGAATTCAGGTGTTACTTTTCTAACAGTGGTCTGAGATTAAAAAAAATAATGACAATTATGACATTTTTAATGCCTTTAGTGGATTAAATGTTTAGATAGTTTTATGATTTGGTTTTGTTTTTGATTCTGTGTTATTATTTACCCCGCCCACTACAGGGAAGGCAAGGGGTATTGTTTTTGGGTCAGTTAGTTTATTTATTTCTTTGTTTGTTAATACTCTAGCAGCAAAACTATTGGTTGAATTCATACCAAATTGGGTTCATACATTGCCAATATAATTGTCATTATGGTTTGGGAAATGTAGGTCAAAGTTAAAATTTTTTATGAACCTTTAAAATCTTTTTTTTTTTTTTCCATTTACTTATAATGGGCAAAATCTCACGTCTGTCGCAGCAACATTATTGGTTGAATTCATAGCAATAGCCAGTGACCCAGAATAGATGTGGTTACATTTTAGGAAAAGAAGGTCAAAGTTCCAATTTTTAATGAATTTTTAAAAATCTTTTTTCCTTCCATTTACTTATAATGGATGAAATTTCACGTGTCTATAAAAATAAATACTTGGTTTCGATTTAATTCAAACTTTTTTTTTTTTTTTCTAGTTTATTTGATAGGGACCGTGCATATTCATGAACATATACACCCATGTACAGTAAATATGCCACAATTAGTAAAAAGAACTACTTTTTATCTGCAGTCCCTAAACTTAGCACATATATAGAGACAGTTGATATATTGACATTGGCATATGCATAGACATGATGACATCAGCTGGATTGATGCCAAAATAAGCTACAATACGTATAAGGGGCGGGGTTTGTTGTGCCTGGAACCACTTGGGATTGTGCTTTATTTGGGCAGATGTATGTGTAAACATCAAACTTTGGACATTTCTCGCAGTGACATTGGGGATTTATGGAGGTCATTTTCTCTCAGGTCTTGGCTGATTATTTATTCAATAATTTATTCTCAGGGCAACACGGTGGTGCAGTGGTTAGCACTCCTTTCCTGGGTGGGCCCTTTCTGTGTGGAGTTTGCATGTTCTCCCCGTGTCTGCGTGGGTTTTCTCCGGGTACTCCGGTTTCCTCCC
>JAQQZY010000007.1:36314697-36328976 GCA_030068375.1 Ostorhinchus rueppellii
CTTTTTTAATGACCGGGATGGTTCTCAGAAAATCAGGGTTCCTGCACTTCTTTTTTCCCACTTCAAGCACTGCATACGAATAATATTAACATTATATTTACATGTATTTTGTATAGATATATGCATTTATTAAGTTTAATCACTGTGTTTGGAATATGTCAAATAATATAATAGTTAAATATCAATGTATTTGGAATAAATTTAGTTTATTTATGAGAGTTTATGAAATGAACCCAGAACAACGGTAGAAAACTGTCACTTTCCAAACATTTACACTCATAAAACTCGTCAAATTTTTTAAAAATAATTTTTTCTCATTTCCAAATACATTTACCTGAATATATAAGTATTTGCCTACCAAAGACATACGTTCAATTACTTTGTCTTGTTGCATATTTGAGAAAAAAAAAAAAAAGAACACATCACATGCATATTATTTTTCACTGATTAATGATATTTTGGGAATAACTGATACTCAGTGCAAGCTGCTGATTCTGTGAAAAGATGTGAGGATGGAAAAGGGGAAAAAAGGGAAATGACGTTAGTATAAATTCACATCACTGTATTTGACCACTATGTCCTCATCGCAGCACCTGTGTGTGGGTACAGACATCTTATTGGAAATCTGATAAAACGGAGGTCAAACAAACTCATCATCCTGCTCAGACTGGAGATGAACCTGGCACACTGAGCCTCCGCCTCTCCAGAGGACAGCAGCTGCCGAGGCCCAAAGTTCATTTGGCACTTTCACTTTTTTATTGACAGAGTGAGTCATCAACCTGAGTGGCAAATCCAATACCCAGGTATGAGTGTTGGCTGTCTGTTGCCACCGAGGTCACACAAACACACAGAGGAAGCTCCTGCAGAAATTGCGCTGTTGCAGACAGGCCTTGACTTTTGGTTATAAGAGTACACAAACCCATGCATTATGGACCTCAGCTTGAGTTATGAGACTTTACAAACCAACTGCAGTTATTAGACTTTTTAAAGCACCGGTCTGGGTTGACAAACTTCTCAGATGCTTTGTATGAAGTTGACTGGAAAAAACAAACTTCATCTGTTTCAGGAATCTATGGAGGGAGCCCATTGGATGAAAAAAAAAAAAAAAAAAAGCATGGCCATGCATTAATGCAGTGTTTTTCAATCTTGGGGTCAAGACCCCATGTGGGTTTGCTTGGAATTTCAAGTAATTGATGTAAATAAACAAACAAACAAACAAACATATATATGATGAGTTGAAAGACAATCCCAATCCATAAAGGATATTTACAGTCAGTCCAGCGTGTATTTCCAAGGCTGACAATTAATACTGAACAAACAAGAACTGAAACTATGAATTACGAAAGAGCTGCATCATCTGAAACCAACCACAGTTTGTCTTTTATGTATCGGGATTGTCTCTGTCAACTCACCTTAAATTTTTTAAAGTTTGGGGGGTTTTTTGTTTCTTTTTTTTTTTTTATCAATTACTAGAAATTTCAGTGACCCCATTTGAATTCCAGGTGACCCCTCATGGGGTCCCAACCCCAAGGTCAAAAAACACTGGGTTAATACTCGGAATGCACCAATACCTGATACTGGTATTGGGTCTGATACTGAGCGTGAGTACTTGTACTCATACTTGTAAAAATACTCTAATACAACCGCACTGATACCACTGACAGCAGTGTGACAGTCCCAGTTCAGTGCAGCAGGTACAGAGGAGTAATGTCAGCAGTGTGGAGACTGACCAAAATACATGACGGTGACAAAAGTTACACTGACTGGAAGTAACGTTAAAGACACAAACAGATACAGACGCAGTGTTCTGTCCATCCTCTGTGTACACAGTTCTGTCCGTTTTCCAGGTGCTGGTGGATGCGTACCCAGACAGAGAATACCAACAGGAACCATGGAGGTAGAGGATCCGTTCAAAGAGCGACTGTGTGAGTTAGTGACAAACTACTGACAGATTTATGATGACTGGGTTTATGTCCTACTTATAATTCTATGGGGGTAAGGAGTGGTGCAGACCACCACCCACACAAGTGAAAATGAAACTTAAACTCATTAGTCTTTTCCTTCCTGAAGCTTCACTTTTAAACCTTTAAATCAGTGGAAACGCTGCAACATTAGTATCCACATTAGTGTCCCCTCTGTCAGCTCCATGTTTGGTATTACTGACTTTCTTCTCATTATTGTAAAACTTTTTTTCTTCTTCATAGTATTCAGTCAGTATGGTTTTGAAGAGCGGCGCCACCTGGTGGATTGATTGAGAAACATTCATTCCAACACATTAAACGTTAATAGCAGCACTTTGTTCCAGTCAGACTAAAGACAACCACAAAAAAGCACATTTTTAAAACGAACTAAGAACTGTAATGGGATTACTAAGTACTCATATCAGTACTCAGTATTGGCAAGTACTCAAATGGAAGTACTCATACTTGTACTTGTCTGGAAAAAAGTGGTGTGGGTGCATCCCTGGTTACAACTTAAAAACAGTCCAATCTGTCTCAGTGAACGCAGCATGAGATGACTTGAAGCTACAGTTCACATATTTAACTTCCATCTAAGAACCAATAAAGCGGGATAGTTCGTAAAATCTTATGGCTCCTTTAATTAACATGGGCTTCATTAAATCCCTTTAGAGCTTCATCTGCCTCCCAGCTACGAAAATAAAAGAAACAGCAAAGCAGCCGAGTGCCCACTAATGAAACATGGAGACAAACAGCATTTCATTATAACTGAAGAGCTGCGTGTGTTTTGATCCAGTGACAGGCACGTTTTATTTCAACACGTCATTTTCACCACTTCGTCGCGAGTGCGGCTTGAAAAGAGGCGATGGAAAGTTTGACACGCGCAGATCTAAACAGACGCAGAGACAATCAGAAGTGAATGGTGGGTAATCTCGGCAATTACCGCCTCTCGAGCTGTGTGTGTGTAATGCGCTGTGTCGAGACGATTTTACAAAAGGGGGAGAGACCCGCTGTCGTTTCAATTCCATTTCCAACGCACATTCGCCTCCATCATATTATGACCCTGCAAATTGCACCCACTCCCTTTTGATGATGTGTGATATGAACATCAGACGGCATGAAATGGGAAGAGATATGAAGGCTGGAGACTAAAACTAAAACAAAAATGCTAATTGAATCCCGTTCAGAGTGGAAAAACAGAACCATTTTCCTTCGTCACAGTGTCAACTTTTATCTTTTATTTCTGGAAAATGTGCACAGAATCAGGTCAGGATGAGAGTGAGCGTGTGTGTTAACCAGATAAGACTGAAAAGGTCCTCGAATGAAACATGAAATGACTCCTGGTGAAAGTGCAGCCCTCTTCTCTGGGGAGCCGCTCACTGCCGGGTGACTAATACCCAAACGCTCGCCTCTGTCTCCTGATTGGTCGAGTCCGGGAGCCAGTGGAGGTGTGACAGGCCGGCTCTGCTCATAAGCCATCAGCTGAGTAATTACAGCTAACCTGCTTCTCCACAGGGCTTCGCTGCTATAAACGGCCCCGCTGTCACACACTAATGGAAAATCACGGCCGTGTCGGTGTCGCAGCAGCGGGCTCGGGTCACCGGGGACCTGAACGGTGGACGTATTCGGGTCAAATCCTTTAACACGCCTCGCTGTTTAAAAAGCCAGACTGGAGCTGCTCTACAAAGTGTTCAGAACACGTTCTCTGCTCCGCCATTTAAAGAAACATTCAAGGTTTCAGCAACTTTTTCTTTGCTTTGAGACATACGGTACATGCCCGGAGGAGTTTTTTTTTTTTTTAAGGTTTGCTTTATTCAAGAGCAATGAAAGTGAATAAATACGGAGAGAGTGACTAATGATTCCAACAGGGGTCTCAAAGCCATTTGACTTCAGAGGCCACATCCAGCCTAATTTGATCTCAAGAGGAGAGGATCAAACCAGTAAAATAATAGCATATCCACCTATAAATAACAACAACTCCAAATATTTCTTCTTCTTTTAGAACAAAAAAGTTACATTTAACTTTATTCTTGTATAATAAGGGAATAATCTGAACAGTTTGTAAACAGAAACATTTTCAACCAGAAATTTATCAAGAAAAATAAATGCAATTTTATCAATATTATGTCTCATTTGATCATTTACAGATTTCAACGGATCTGCAAAGGCACAAAACATTTACTAACATGCATAATGTTGTTAAAATTTTACAGTTTGGAATCTGAAGTTGCGCCCCTGATTTACATTGAGTTTGACACTTTACTACTAACATCTTCAGTGTCATTTTTTCACGCTACCGATTCAACCCACGGGCCACATTGGAACCTTTGATAGGCCAGTTCCGGGCACCGTGCCGTACGTTTGACATTAGCTACTTAGGTTTGATATAAATCTGCAGAATCTCCATGTGTCATTAACCCATAAAGACCCAAATATCCACCAGTGACACAAACCCCATCCACTGATCTAACATGTGTAATAACATCAGAGCTACTAAACCTATCCACACATGTAAATAATTGGTGTAAATGTAATTTTTGTCATGTTTTCATGGTCATCAGATATGACCCATTTGGACATTCAGAGGCTCCATAGTTACCATGGAAACACCGTCATCTTCTACATCAATGATTCACCAGTAAAACCCATGGAGTTGGATCAATGACAGTGGATGGACACACTGGGTTTACATTCAGTTAATGAGAGATTTGACTGAAAAAAAAATCACCTTTCCTCACGTTTTCTCTGTGTTTGGTGTGATAACCCTCAAATATGATCTCATGATGGTTAAAGGGCACTAATGCATTGACCTGTGGAGATCCTCTGATCCAGTTTATTCCTTTATTTTCTTGGTGAATTCCACTGGCATTTTCAGTTGAATAACCTCTCAGTTGGCATACCTGTTTCCGCACATGAGATTTGACATCATGGCAACGTGGCCCTGTTGTTTATCTGTTGCTAGGTAACCCACTTCGATGATGATTCTATGATTGTGGGCATAGCAACGTTATTGGCCATCAGGAGAATGTTGTAGTCCAAAATGAGGCATATCTCCCAAAATATTGGTCCCATATTATTTTCTTTTTTTGTGTGTTTACCCGCGACCTGGCGGGCCTGCAGACTGAAATTATGAGGTACACATGGACCACACAGACCAGGGTGGGGGTGGGGGGACTGAATAAATCACAAGACCAGGGGAGAGATGAATAATTCTTGTAGGGGGGCTCAGACATGTCAGTTCTCTCAGCTGTCATGTCTGTTTCTGCACATCAAATTGGACACCATGGCAATGTGGTCCTATTGTTTATCTGTTGCGAGGTGTAACAGAGTTGTACTTCCACTTGCCCTCCCATATGTTAGTTGTGTGGGTGGTTATGGGGTCAGAGGCTTCTCCGTCTGGCTGGCGGAAACGGAAGTCAGTCAGATCAATGAGGGATGCTCTGATGCTCTGGGTAGGTAACATGCTCAGTCCGCCACAAGAATAAGTTTTTCTATGAGAAATTTCAATTGCTTTGAGACACGGTGGTGCAGTGGTTAGCACTCGTGCCTCACAACAAGAAGGACCGGGGTTCAATTCCCGGACAGGACCTTCCTGTGTGGAGTTTGCATGTTCTCCCCATGTCTGGGTGGGTTTTCTCCAGGTACTCCGGTTTCCTCCCACAATCCAAAAGACATGCACTGATAGGTTAATCGGCTAATCTAAATTACCCATAGGTGTGAATGTGAGAGTGATTGTCTGTATCTATATGTCAGTATGTCTCTAGTATGTCTCTGTGATGAACTGGCGACTTCTCCAGGATGTACCCCGCCTTCGCCCTTATGTAGCTGGGATAGGGTCCATGCGACCCCCGTGACCCTCGTGAGGATAAAGCGGGTATAGAAGATAAATGAATGAACAAAAATTTCAATTGCAATTTGAGAAGAGTCTATCTTAGCATCTTTAATATGGCATACTGATTAAATCGAAGCTATTTTATTCTAGCTAGTATCCTGAATTGTTGAATTACAACAATGGTTGCCATGTGCTAAACAGAAGCTAATTAAGCTAATTTTTCAATAGTAGAGACCGAACACCACCACCCACCGTGACTTGTAACTGTCCCCTCAGAGCAAATCCTCCTGTGTTGACGCTAACGCTAGCGTCGTCAATTATCACAAACACCTGCGTGATTTGCTGTTCGCCAGATTCGGCTATAAGGCAGATACGGAAGTCCACGTTGGGGCGAGCAATCACACACAGGCAGCAGCCAGGTGCCTCCACGCGACACGTACATCGGTAGCTCCGCAACAGCGGGATAGTGCGCCAGTCGGGGTAGTTTTAGCCCCGTTTAACTGGCATCTGGACTACCGCTGAGGACGTATGCCTGGATCTTCCACACCTCCCTGTCACAACACACCCACGCACTCACACACGGAGAGCTTCCTGGGCCCGGTGCTGTGAGTAACGAATGACGTCAGGAGAGGGCGGAAACCCCCCTCCTCACTCTTGTGTTTCCCCCTATATTTTTTTTAAAGCAAAAATCAAAAGGAAAAAAAAAAACACATTTTCATTCTGAACTAAGAAAGTTAAGAACTGTATTTTTTTGGGTCTTTTATTTTTATTGGGAGAACAAGATTTTTTTTTTCATGTTGAACTGAACTGAGTTTTTTTCTTTCTTCTCGAATTGAACTGAACTGAGCGGTAGAGAACTTTGGGTTTTGTTTATATATTTTGCTTCACAAGACTGCAGTGTTCTTTGGTTAGATTTTGCTTTAAAAAAAGACTGAATCCATTCCTGCTTATTTTGGTTAAATTACTTTGATTTCAAATTGTGTTGATTTTCATTGTTTTCTGACCTTGGTTGCTCATTTTTATACTTAGCATCCTTTGTAAGGGTTTTTAAAGGGAATGTTGATTGTTGATTTAAACACCAAACAAAAGTAAAAAAATAACTCATTCAAGGCAAAAGTTGTCAGGTCAAAACCTGGCTGGCACCCACGATAAAAATTAAAACGGTAGAAATATAAATCAACCTGTAAAATTCTACCCTAAATCAAATAAACCGTTACAGAGTGACCCACAAAAATATCATATTTTCCGTTCAGAATAATGATTCAATGATTCTGGGTATAGCAATGCCACTGTAAAGTTATGTTATTCCAAAATTACTAATATCTTCCAAAATATTGGTGCAATCAACTTCCCGTTTTGCTAGTCTGTTCATTGACCAAAATTACATAAGTTTGACAAGCTGCAGCAGACAGCTCTGTACGGATTTTGTGTGATGGCCGACACACACACACACACACATAGTCCACTTCCCTTTTCTTAAATAGATGATCAGTAAAATAAATGGAAAATATCTACTTTTCACTGAAAAAAAGGAAAAATGGAGATATAATTATGATAAATGGTGAGAAATCACTTAAGAAAGGTAAAATAGAGAAAAAATAATAATTCTGAACTAACATAAAAGTAGCACTGGGTCTCTATGGGTTTAATATGAAAGTTCTTATTACAGTCAATGACAGTTTTTTTAATATAATGTTTATCACTTCACACATTTTTCCATCTCGTCTTCTCATTTTCCTCTCATGTAGTCAGACAGACACATATTCCACGGCTCTTTCACTGAGTTGAAGTTCTTTTATTGGCAAAAATGATCTTTAAGTGGATTTTTATAATGAGCAGTTTCACCTTCTCATTGTGTCTCCAAAAACTCCTTTTGAATTTCTGACGGATACCTGATTTTCTTTTACACTAATGAGTTCACCTCATGGTTCCTGTTGTTCTCACTCCGACTTAGTTCTGTATAGTTTTTTTTTGTTTTTTTTTTTAATTCTAATATATTTTCCCTCTGCTGGCTGTGAAGGAGATGATTGTTCTCACTCTGCAGTCTGGGGCTCAGTGGCTTAGTTAAATACCTGTTGTTATATTTATTCAAACCCATTCAGTGTGCGTGAGTCGAGCTGTCAAACTTCCTCTCTCTTTGCTTGTTGGCGACACACATGCCGCTGTCAGCTCCGTCTTTGAACACATTTTCCACAGCGTGCTATAAATTCTGTTCAGGTTTTCCGCAGCCGGCACGCGCCCAAAAGCATCCCGAGTACGGGAGCCAAAACTGCTGTTCAGCCGAGAGAAAGCCATAAAGAAATCTCAGCTGGAAACTAGACTGAGTTTAAATTGAAAGGCCTTACCGGTGCTTTTGCATTTCCGCTCCATTTACCACAAATCACAGCTACTTAGCGTTGGTGTGATTTACTTTGGAGTGTTCTCCCACCCTCCCAGCATGCATTGTTTGTTTATTTCTTATAATTCGCTGTGTATTAGTTAGATACGCTCATGAAGACACGGTGTCCAAACTATTTCTGAGTTTGCAGGCAGTCTTTGCACTTTAATGAAAAACAGTCTCAAGAGAAAACATCCACTGGCATGATATTAAATTCACTTCATCCCTGACAGTGAGCAGCAGTATTAGTATTCAGAGTGATCCAGCAGCACATTCTGCAGGCATATCAGTGGAGCCGGTTACTTTTTATACACTGACCGAACACACGGGCAGCAGATTTTGCTATCAGACAGTTTTATTGTCTTTTTTCTGCCTATTTCGGTGTGACTGGTTTCACTGTGAGATGTAGACTTCTAATGGACAGGAGTCTGTGGCAGCAGCACAGTACAGCCAGAAAAAGAACATTTCCTCCTTAAGCAAAATAAATCCTTTTTTTTTTTTTTTTTTTAAATGAGGAAAAAGCCACAAAGCTGAAAACTGGCTGGTTTTTCTGAGCTCATGAAAAGTTGTGGCATTTGTTTTTTTGTTTTTTTTCATATCCAACTCATAGAAGAGAATGTCAAACAGTGTGAAAACATCACAAAATGTAAAAAGATGCATAAAAATCTTATTTTCCACGGATAATGTAATACTGAACAGGAGTACAACAATAACAGTTATTGATAATAATATTTTTCTTTTTTCTTTTGTTCAGAAAAGGAAAAGTTTTTGATGTTACCTGCTTGACAGTTTCAACTGTGACTCCAGAAAAGAAAAGAAAAATATAATTACAGTAACAGAAAGCAAAATGAGCATCTTTAGCCTTAATAGTTATTGATGGTATGTAATCATTTGTTCTCTTGTTTTGTAATTGAATGACTGACGTATCAGACTGATCTGTTGAAAGCACGTTGTATGCCAGTTCCTATTGACCAGCCAGTTCTTATTGCATTTGATGTGTTATACATACACATTTTCATCTTTTCATGTGTTATTGAATGCCATTTTATCAGGTGTAATGTATGCTTATGTACGCCAAGATCTCCGGTTTACATATTACACTTGTATTTTCTGCATCAGGTGTAAAAGTGAATAATGACTCAAGTAACACCTGCTTGAGGGAAAATCAGCTGTTTGGGCAACACGAGCACATTTACAGTGATGATGATCAATGTCCATTTGTCACAGAAAATAAGCCAGAAATGAAAAAATAAGAATAAAAAAAAAAAATGGATGCAACACCAAAAATACTGTATCATTTAGAAGCCTAGACTTGGTGATACTACGGTAAAAGAAGTACTGTTTAGCATTGCATGCTAATGTAGCACAGGACGACTGTTGCACATAATCGGTCCCACATGGAATAATTAGAATTTCCTCTCTATCATGTTTCACATTATTTCCAAAGAGTTACCTGGAGACTCAAACACAAATCCTAACTCTAGATAACCAAAGAGAATAAGTCAGTGCCGTCATGCCACAGAGAATCACAGAGCTTGGAGAAGAGATCCGGTGTGAAAGCATCTGCCACATCCTGGAGAATCAAAGCCTGCTCCCATTTCCAGTTCCTCTGCAGCGCCGCACAATATGCATGACGACAAGAGTAGAAAGAGCTGAGAGGATGACAGCGTCCCAGCTGTGTGCGCGGGCTTTAGCATTTCTAATGAAACAACCAGACGATCACAAACAACCGGAGAACGACATGTGTGTGTGCTATTTTGAGCTGCTCTGGAGTCTGAAAATAAAAAATAACCCTGATGCCATCTCTGAATATTGGAGCTGTCTGTGCTGGAAATGTTTATAAAAGTGGATGTGTTGTGTGTGTGTGTGTGTGTGTGTGTGTGTGTGTGTGTGTGTGTAGGGCCCAGATTGATGAAAGCGGCAGAAATGACGAAGGCCACAATCCAGGAAGAGTTCTGAAGTAAGTGGTTCTTGGTTCTGAGCACAGACTCAGCCAGTGGAGAAACAGCAGACGCAGAAACTGGATGAATAAAGGAACTGATGGGAGTCTACCTCTACCCCCACGTTCCTTACATTTAGGGATGTAAATGATTAATTAATCCTTTAATCATTAGTTGGTTTTCATCCCAAAATTTGTTTTCAAATGTGTAAAACCTCAGTCACGTCCTAATGATCTCTAATCCAATAGTCTTTCCGTGCTTATGCATCTGAATCCCTTCCTTCAGCTTCGACAGCTTTGAATTTGACTCCATCATAAACAAAGTCTGATTGTTTTCATAACAAACCCAAACATCACTTCGGCCATTTTGGAAATTTAGTTTCAAAGTACATTGTGGGACGCAGAAGTGGTTTGTCACAGATTTGGCAAGAAAACGAGCCAGATCACTCCAACGTGAACTAAAACAGTCCACCAGGGTTATTTTAAAGAGTCTCGTGGGTGGATGAAGGTAAAGGCCACATTTAGGTTCAGCTTCACCAAGAGACAGAGACATTACTGCTGCGTAGAATTCCCATTCCCACAGTGCACTTCATGACAAAATTTCTGAAAAGGCCTGAGTGATGTTTGGGATTGTCAAGTAAACAAGCAGACTCTGTTTTTGATGGAGTTACCTTCTAAGTTCGCGGTGAGGGAAATGATTCAGGTGCAAAAGCACAGAAATGGTGAATTTTCTGCACCTTCATGGTGCCCACAGTACTTCACATTCACCCATGCAGCAGTAGGCAGCTGCTTCCATGCAAGGTGCTGCGAGAGCAATTTAAGGTTCAGTGCTCAAGGACAATTCAACGTGTGGACAGTCAGAGCCAGAATTCAAACTGCCAACCCTTCACTCATTGGGCGATCTGCTCTACCAGCTGAGCCACAGCCGCCCAAGAAAGACTCATTGATGAATGATAATTAGGATATGACTAAAGTTTTACACATTTGGAAAATGTGCTTGAATTTGACATTAAAAAATATCTATGAACCTGCTTCTTGTAGAGCATCCTCATTTTTCAGTGTTCTTTCCAATAATAATCTCAGGACCATTTTGTTGTCGGCCTGCTCTGATCGCTTACTCTCACCTAGTGTTGTAGTCAACACTTTCTAGACTGAGTTGAGTCCATGATAAGACCAAGACCACAAAAGGTTGGTCTCAAGCACTGCATCACTACTGTCACCAAGGGTGTGTGCAACCAAAATAACAAAATAACAGATAAAAGTATCAGAAATGTCCTCCACCTTCTGCACCAACACCTATTCATGCAGAGTTAGTACCATGTGACGTAACTGCAACAGTCAATCATTCTGAAAAGACAAGTATCTAAGTATAAATGAGAAGAACAAGAAAGATGAATGAATATTCATGCATGCATGACTTAAATATGTGTAACTAATTTATTACATTTGCAGAAGTTATTACAATTTTAGATGATTTTTACCATCCCAGAAACACAATAAATCCCCACAAAAGTAATCATTACGTGTGTGGGGAAATGACGGATTATGTTTGTGGTAGGCAAGCGTTATTATATTTGTAGGAAAGTTATTATGTCAAAAGTTGCAGCTGTTTATTATGTTTGCCGTTTATTTTGATTGTGGGAAAGCTCGGGGCAGCCATGGCCCAGAAGGTAGGGCCATGTAGAGTCCAATAACCGGTTGGCAGTTTGAACCCTGCTCTGTCCAGCCCGTTATGTCCTTGGGCAAGACACTTAACCCCCCCTTAACTCCAGTGCAATTCACACTGGTGTTTGAATGACTGGTGTTGGTTGGAGGGGCTTCCATCAGTCTACCCCCACAGATGTAGTTTACCACCATCAGGGGGAAAGGAATAATGGATTAATAATGTAAAGCACTTTGGATACCTTGAAAAGCACTATAGAAATCTAATCTATTATTATTATTACTGCATTTGTTGGATTATTACATTAAGAGTTGCACATTTTTATTCCTTTTTTGGTTTCTTATGTTTGTGGGGTTAACATACAGCTTTAAATGTCTATAAAGTCTCTCTGACTAACTGTATAGCGTAAACCAACATGCTTCTTGATCTCACTGAGGCACAGCTTTGGCCCTGTATTTAATATTTGCGGAATTGACCAAAAATAGTTACTTGCCCAATAAAGGGTTAATCCAGATAGGAGACATTTAATTTGGCAGGAGTAAAGAGATGCTGTACCTGCAGCTCTAATCTTTTCCACGTCTCACTGTGAGATGGAACAGAGATGGATGAAACCTGGCTGTCTAAGCTCACACAGAAGCAGTCTCATAAAAACCAGGGGACGGAAAAAAGAATACTTTCCTTTGTGCACCCCTGAGATGGACTATCACTGTAAATCTATTTAGTCATGTTTAAAGTTACATTTCTCGTCTCTCCGTGCGCTCGTTCCTCAATCTGAATGCTCCAGGAGTTTCACAGATGAGGTGATGACGGCCAAAGAAAAATCCAGCCCCTCACCTCATTAAATCTCACCACCCCGACATTTTCTATGATCAAGTGCTGTAATTCACACCGTATGTTCCCGCTTCCATTCTCCCTGCATGTCGTCTCCTGCCAGGCATTTCCTATTTTTCCCGTTGTGCTTTTCATCATTGGCTGGAAAAGTAGCATTTTTCTTACACTTGAAAAATCAATAGACGTGGACAAAAAGCAGGGTTTGACTCAGAACATCTAAACACCCATGTTTATAGATGTTTTCAAACTGTGTTGAACACGACCTTTGTTTTCCAGTTGCATTATAGAGCAGCAATCATAATACACCATTATTTCAAGGTACTTACATTTAGATTATGGCCTTTAGAAAATCATATGGAGAAGAAACCAAGGAACGGCTTCAGAAGCAAAACCAAGTGATAAGGGAGGAGGGAAAACATTTAGTCGTCGTGCTGTGAATCGATGATGAGTGGGTAACAATGAGCACGACAAATCTGGAGCTACATGTTAGACCACAGGTGTTAAACATGCGGCCCGGGGGGAAAATATGGCCCGCCAAAGGGTCCAGTCCGGCCCTTGGGATGAATTTGTGAAATGTAAAAATAGATATTAAGATATTAACAATCATTTTATTTGAGGTTCCACATTCAGACCAATTCAATCTCAAGTGGGTCAAAAAAGTAAAATACTATCATAATAACCTATAAATACTCACAATTCCAATTTTTTTCTCTTTGTAAATGTAAATATTTTTATGTATGTACACTAAAACAAAGTAGAATTTCACAAAAATTTTAAATAATCTGAAAAAATAATTACCGGAAATGTCTTCAAAAAAGTAAGTGCAATTTAACAATATTCTTCGTTATTAAATGTTTTGTGGATCCACTGAGTTTGTAAGTTATAATGAACATGTTGACATGATAAACTGAAGGACAATACTATTAAAATTACACTTATTTTTCAGTTTGTTCATGTTATTCACATTGTTTGAAAGGATAGTTTGTAAATGTGAACATTTTCATTGTTTACTTTTACTTTTTTAGCTCTAAAACACAGAGAAAAGTTTGGAGTTTACATTATTTATATGTTATTATGTTATTAATTCACAGGCTTGGCCCACCTCAGATCAAAGTTAGTTGGATGTGGCCCCTGAACTAAAATGAGTTTGACACCCTTGTGTTAGACAGATGCATCAGTGTACTGTGGGACTTCTCAGTTCTGGGTCAGTTCAGTGTATTCATGGTAAAATAAATGGTAAATGGACTGCACTTGTATAGCACATTTCCTACACCTTCATGGTGCCCAAAGTGTTTTACAAAGCCTCACATTCACCCACACACCAGTAGGCAGCTGCTGCCATGCAAGATGCTGCCCCAGACCCTACTGGGAGCAAGTTTGGCTTCAGTGTCTTGCTCAAGGACACTTCGACACATGGTCAGCTGGAGCCAGGATTCGAACCTCCAACCATTTGGTCATTGGATGACTCACACTACCAAGAAAGTTGGGAATCACAGCTATGCAGCTGGGCGCTGATAAATGTGCAGACATCGAAAAAGGCCAGTGTCAGTTGCTTTTTGCTAGTCCTGAAACATGGCTAATGCTAAGGAGGTAGCACGACTAGCTAACAACAAAAGTCTTCCAAGACAACCTCCTTGGAATCGTGGTGGATGAGGCTCACCTTATTTACAAATGGTAAG
>JAQQZY010000007.1:36478566-36490065 GCA_030068375.1 Ostorhinchus rueppellii
ATTATTATTATTATTATTATTATTATTATTATTATTATTATTGTTGTTGTTGTTGTTGTTGTTGTTGTTATTATTAATAATAATAATAATAATAATAATAATTCTCCATAAATTTGGTATCAGAGCCAAGGTATTGATAGAAATAAAGTACAGTAATTTTCAGAAATGGACATTATCATAGATTTAGTTGTCAAATATTTGCAGTTTTTTATTTTTAAACACAAACAGTTTGCATTAAAATACAAACCCTTTCATCAAAACCTCATTTAATATATCTTTTTCAGTTCTAGCTTATATTGCAGCTTGATAGCATTCTAACCAAAACAAATAAAAATCAGTCAATGTTTTTTATCACAATTTTACATCAATAAATTAAAATCCAACATTTGTCCAGAAAGAGCGTTACCGAGTCTGTGTTTGGAATTAAAAGACATCCCCAAATGTACACCAAGTGATTATTTGCAATCTGTTTTATAGATAATTCTTTGAAAATAATTTTAAAAACCTGATTGTGTAAAGTCTTTGCAGGACAAAGTTTTGGGTTCAGTTAGTTTATTATTTTGGCCTTGGCTCTCCTTTAAAGTTGATGCATTCTCTATTAAAATCCCTCTGGTTTCCCTCCCCTCCCTGTTGTCTATAGAAAGTCTTTGTATCATATGTTTGAAGGAAATAATTCCTCTTTTCTACCAAGCATGTCTGTGGTTCTTCTGCTCCGTTCAACTGCAGCATTTCTCTTTTCAAAACACATTCTACCACCTGGAAATAACGTGTCTGCCTCCCACCAAACAAAGAAAATCCAATAATACCCTCCTGATCCCTGTTCCTCTCCCTCCTCTCTGCTTCCATTCAGTCGGTTGCTCTGCAGTGCAACTCAATTCAGCGAACACTCACTCCCTCAAACACAAAGCATTAATTACTGTAGACCTCCATACAACTTTTCTAAGTACATGTATAGGAGTTACTTCCTGTCAGTCATCCATTCAAAGAAAAAATACTGCGCCTTTTCTTTTTTTTTTAAATACATGTGATTTTACATGTGCTTTTTTTAATACTTAAAAGGTGAATATTTATATGCACAATAGTAGAACCCTCTCATTTATATTTGAGGCATTTGTATGAGCATGAACACAGTCAAAAGAACAAACTGATGAATCTCAGACTTGTGTGTGAAATATTTCTATGTACTATATAAGGACAGATTTGTGCATGTGTGGTATCTGCCATTGAGGCCCATTGATTGTGAGTCTAGCAGCATTCTCCATCACTAATTATTCATTCATTCAATTTCAGAACCAGCTTTATCCTCACTAGGGTCACGGGGGTCGCTTGGAGCCTATCCCAGCTACTTAAGGGTGAAGATGGGGTACACCCTGGACATGTCTCCAGTTCATCACAGGTCTGACATATAGAGACGAACAATCACTGTCACATTCACACCTATGGGCAATTTACATGAACCCATTAACCTATCAGTGCATGTGTTTGGATGGTGAGAGGAAGCCGGAGTACCCAGAGAGAACCCACTGTAAGGTTGGAAAGTTAATTAAGTATGTAATGCAATGAAAAAGACCAGTTAAAGGAATTGTAAGAGTGTACCTGAATGCAACGTGTAAGAACAACCAGTAGAGGTCCTATATAATGTAAACGTATATGAACTAAGGTATGTGAACATCATGATGAGCAGATGTTTGGATCAGAAGAGCGCAAGGAGATTTGGAAGAGACCCAGGGTTTCTATAAAAGGAGGCAGAACAAAGAAGTCAGTTTGAGAATGATTCCGCATGGCTTGAAGATGTTCTACCAGATCTGTAATGAAGACTTCTTGGAAGATTAAGAAATCATCTACTTAGGTGATATTCTTGGAGTCAATCAATCACCTACGCAGACACGGGGAGAACATGCAAACTCCACACAGAAAGGCCCCGCCCCCACCACTTATTGGTAATACAATAAACACAGAATATCTTCTATTTCAGTTCATCATCACTGCTATCAACCAGAGGTTTTCAAAGTGAGGCTTCAAATCAAATCAAAATTGATTTATATAGCGCCAAATCATAAAGTTATCTCACAACACTTTACAAATAGAGCTGGTGGAAACCAGACTCAGGCTTGCATTAGGATTTTTCTTGTTCGTTGATTGGACGCTCCAAAGACCGGGCAAACAATGGCTTGGACTTTGGACCATCGTCTGACTCTGTCTTCTAATTGGATCTCACCCATTGACGTGACTTGCCAACTGTCAGTTCACGTCTTACTACTGGAATCTGCTACATAAAGTGTCATGACTGTTGTCATAGATGTGTATCTATCGGAGTGCAAATTCCCAGCCCCTGAAGGTTCAGACTGTCTTCCACATGTAGTTATTGTAGATGATTCATTCCTCAGACAGGGGTAGTTGTCTGTTTACCTGCTTTTCTAGTTTCAGATACTTCCTGTAGCCTTCATCAAAAGCGTCACATGATGTTACTGTGACGTGTCTTATCGGCTGCTCAGGAGGGTTTACGCCCCCTGCTGTCTGACGTCTTCTCCAGGATCACACCCCAAATGTGTGATGGAATGTCTGCGCCGTCGTCCCTGTTCATTGTCCTTGTTGGTTTCTGTGTCTCATCAGCCTCTCTGATCCAGCGGTGGTATTTGTTGCTTTCAGTACAGATGACCCTGGTGTTGTTCCAGTCCATAGTGGGGTTTTCTCTTGCAGTGTTTGGATGTGGCTGAGTTTAGGTTCTCTTGATGCACTTGCTCTTTTGCTGCTCTTCTTAGTCTGTGTGCGGTTTCCTTTTTGCATTCCGTCTGATGTGCTTTCTTCTGTATTCCAAATTTTCTCCATCTCTCTAAACATAAAACGGGTCTCTTTGCTGATCAGGGATGATTTCTTCCCCACTTTTTATTTGACAAGATTTTATACGTTAAACTGATGTCATAAAACCATCATCAGGCTCCCCCCTACATCAGAGACCTGCTCTGTCCCTACACGCCCCCTCGGAGGCTGAGATCGATGGATCTGAACATACTGATGGTCCCTCGTACCTGGTTCAGGACTTGAGGAGACCGCTCATTCTAGTATGTTGCACCAAAGCTCTGGAATGAGCTTCCTATTGCATTGCGCACTTTAGACTCTGTCGATGCTTTTAAAATCTTAAAACCCACCTGTTCCTCCAAGCCTTTTAATCTTCAGTGGACTAGGAGTTGCTCATCAACTGCTACTTGTAATCTATGAATTTTATGACTGTATTTTCATCTGTGCTTTTATTTGTAATATACTGACCCTTTGTCTGTGAAAGGTGCTATAGAAATAAACTTTACTTGTTTGACATCAAAACACGAGTGGACCTTCAATGCGATATCACAGGAGTGGACGTGGACATGACCAGAGGCCTCAGCCTAAAAGGATAACACTCCTTCCAAAACACTTCATGCTTCTTCTCTGTGTACTCTGTTGTTTGCCAGGTCACTATGATCTTGTCACTATTCCAAAATACACATGTTCCAATTGCTGTTCCTGGAAATGGTGTTATGAAACTTCGCAAAAATGATACAAGGCACTTCTCAGAAATGATGTTTACCATTAATTTCCAAAATAAATATGGAATTAGGATGGAAAGGATGGGCAAAATGATAAGCTTTTGCTTCTAGCCTATTCCTTTTTTTGTTTTTATGTTTGTTACGGTTATTATATGGGTTTTTGATTGATGTACAAACCAAAAATAACCTCATTCATTCATTCATTCAGTTTGTTGGGGTTTGACTGGTCGTTGGAGTTCTGTATGTGGTTTGACCGGTGTATTGATGTTCTGTTTTTTCATGGCCCTCTGAAGACACGTCACAGCAACATCATGTGACACTTCTGAGGAAAGCTACAGGAAGCAGCTGAAACTAGTAAAGCAGGTAAACAAACAACTACCCCTGTGTGATAAATTAATTACCTACAGTAAGAAAAAGGGTCCAGTCATACACCGGCAAGTGTGTGTTGCTGTGGTTTTATGGGATAGATGAAGCAGAACAGCCCCAATTAAGCATTCCTATTATTTTTAACTGCTTTGCTATAATACAACAAGTTTTATGATGGAGGCATAAGATGAGCTTCCCCTGTTTTTAAAGACCAGCAGCTGCCACTGCTCACATATAATCAGTCGTGAGAAAAATAAAGTGCATTCTGTTCATGTGTTGGTTGCACATATGACATTTTTGAAAAATGCATCCAGGCCTTACCAGAGCTGCATCTGAAACTCTGCAGGCTTCAGAAGTTTAAAGATCAAGACACTACAATTAGAGAAAAGCTGGTCAAGTTTGGCTTCAAATATTCAGTTATGTTTGGAAAGGTTGCCAGGAAAGTCTGTCTGTCTGTCTGTCTCTAAACCAGGGGAACAAATAGATCCCATTGAAATATGAACTTTCTTTTCAAGAGAGTCCTGCCCAAGAGGCAGCAGGGAATACAACACACAGTTACTTCATATAAGAATTTAGTCAAACTATGAAAAACAGGTGCAGGTCATTGAGTTAGTTTGTAGAATTTTGAGTTTGGCTTTAAAAGCATTCAAGGAGATCTATTCAGTCAGTTTCCAGTCTTTTAGCAACATATTCCATGTGCAAAGAGCAGAGTAGACAAATACCTCTCACCCAGCTCTGTATGGGTGAATAACATCTTTTTTCTTTTTTTTTGCAGATATGCTGTGTTTGGTTTTCACCAAATGGACCAGCCATCCCTCTAAAAAGGACATGGAAGCAGGGCTTTGGTTTGCAAGGCTGCATCTCAGAAAACAGCTTGACTTGTGCAACATTGTCCTGGACCAAAATGGACATGACTGGCCCATTTGGCAAAAACCAAACACAGCACATCTGCATCGAAACCTCCTGGTAACTGTCAGTCTTGGTGGCAGGGTCATGATTTGCATTTGTTTGTGGGCACCTTGCAGCCACTGAGTGACCTCCAGAGTCTAATGTGAGGCCGTTTGTCTGACGTCTGTAACTTAGCTGAAACTGGGCCGTGAAACAGGCCGATGATCCCAAGCACGGCAGCAAATCTACGACAGAACGACTGAAAAAGAAGAGAATCGCTGTGCTGGAATGGCCCAGTTACAGTGCAGACCTCAACCCATTTGAAATGCTGCGGCGGGACCTCAAGAGAACCGCCTTAAATGAATGCCCACAAACTTCAATAAACTGAAGCGGTGTTATTAAAAAAACAAACAAACAATGAAATATGTAAAAACTAAAAAAAGCCTTGATTATTTATAAAAATATAATTGTACTGAAACCTGATTAGACTTCTGACTTTATTTTTGTTGTTATTATTGTTCCTATTTTTTATATATACTGTTCTTTAGTAATGTATAATCTCTATAGCTTTGTTGTTGAGGTTCAGTCTCCAAAATGAAAGTGTTTCTTTGTAAAAAAAAATTTGTTTTTGAAATGTATGTCCAGATTTTGTTTCATAAAGTTGGACAAAAAAAAGAAAAAAAAAATCATAAAAAAAAAGTGGGCCAATATTCCTTTGTACCAATGTGACAGAATCATAAACTCGTACAGAAAATGATCACATCAAGTTACAACTGCAGAAGGTTTCTGGAATATCTACTGAACCGTGCAGTGAAGTTAATTTTTCAAAACCTGCTTTTTCATTTTGGCTCCATTTTTGTTACATTTATTGTGTTATTTTGCACTCGAGGTTAAGTATTAAATACATTTCAAATGCGGTAAAGACTCAATTATTTTTTTATTATTACTTATTTGTTTTAATTAAGTTGTGATTCACAAAACCGCAGATTTAAAAACGGTTAACTTTCCTTTTCTTGACTCCATGTATTTAACCTTGTTATTAATGCGATGACAGCCTTCACTCAGCTGTAATAATATCAAGTCTGAAAAACCTTTAAATTTGTTTGTCCTTGTTGGGATTTCACCTCTCACTTGTACTTGAAGCAGTTTCCTTTTGCTTTTTTAAAGCTGTGGAAGAGGGGAAAAAAAATATTAGAATTTTAAACTACACACTTTGCTCTTGCAGTTCTCAGTTCAAACTAAAAGACTCGATTAAGGTTAAAGTCTTCAGTGTCCTTGTAAGAAAATCGGTTTCTGCATTTTTCCCCAAACTAATCCACACAGTGTCTAGCGTTAGCATTAGCAGTTAGCTTTGGCTCAGAGCACACATTAGGAGCAGTGAGCAGCCATTGAAGGTGCTCAGAAACCAACTTCAGATCTTCATCAGCACCACGGTTCAGGTCACTGAAGCTGATTTCACACCAGTGTTGGAGCTGGTTCCCACACCAGGTACACCACCGCGGAAGGAATACATTATCGACACAGGCTGTTGATTCACCATCAATTTAAAAAAAAAAAAAAAAAGAAAAGAAAAAAGGTGTTGTATTGCTACTGTTTTGTCCCTCAACATTTACCATAGATATAGTAAGACAGATGCATGATGGGATAGAGTAGGAGAAAAACTGCATGTCTGTAGGTAAATCTACAAGTGATGATAAAGATGACAGAACTCTCAAAGGATACTTTTTATGTAACATTACAACTCCACAATTACATTTTCTTGCTTTGTTTATTTTTCTGCTTAGGACCTGGATCCACCTGCTGACATTATGGTTCACTTAGAAAAACAAAGTTTTACTTTTTGGTTCCCTAACGTTCTGATTTTTGGTGCGAACATGTCGGCCGGTTCGAGATTAGGTGCAGGAGCCAGCACCAGCATGGTTCTGTCAGCCTAAAAACAGCTTGAGAGGAGAATCTAACTTCCATTTACCTGTAGAGGAAACCCATGTGGGTTGAACAGAACAGGTTTCTAACTGAGGTAGAAGTGCTAACCACAGCGCCACCCAGAGGTGCTGATGTCATTTCCTGCTGCGATGAAAAAGCGAAGCAACTCTTCCAGGTTTCCACGTTGAGTACGGCAGTAGCTGCATGTCCAGGTCACATGAACTTCTGAACAATCAGTGATAAATACACTGCAAATTATGTGGTTCTACCAAGATTAGAAAAAAAAAAAATCAATTTAGAAGTTTTAGATCATTTCTTGTTTTAAGAGTGTTCGTTTTTTATTGGAAGTGTTCATACAGACATGCTGATTTCTGGTCTTAATTCAAAAAATCTTAAGTGAAATGATTTTGCTGCATGGACAGATATCTCACTTGTTTTGAGGACCTGTTTCTTCATATTTAATGTTTTAATCTTGTTTTTTTGCATGAATTTAACCCCTCTGTTTGAAAACAACCATGATTTACCAAAAAATGTGCAACACAGATCTTCTACAGCAGGAAAAGGAATCCTGGTCCTGTAGGGCCAGTATCCTGCATGTTTTAGATGATTCCCTCTTCCAGACCATCTGACAGTCGTTATCGGGCTTCTGCAGAGCTTGATGATTGGCTCATCAGTTAAATCAGGTGTGTTGGAAGAAGGAAACATCTAAAACATGCAGGATACTGGCCCTCGAGGACCAGGATTCCCCACCCCTGATCTACAGCCTGAAAGAGGAAAGGAGTAGATGTCGAAGTGTCTGGTCTGCTCAAACCATTTAAAAATACAATATACTGACAAAAATTACAGCAAAATGACACCGAAAACCTACCAAGCACTGCAGAGCTGACTTCACTCAACCACTTCATAGAACTCTGAAGTTCTCCAACAACCTATCAAACAGCAGAGTTCATTAAAAGTCACTCATTTGGGGCAAACTGTTGTGTCTAACCTCTAATGTATGTTCGTTTCTTGTGGTGCCACATGAATTTGTCGCATTTCTTGCCACATTCATTAATGAGCGCTGTGGCAGGAAACGTGGCTCGTTGCATTTCTTCAGAGCTGGGCTGTTGGAGTGTTTGTGCTGTTCCCTGAATATTAAGAGCCCAGACTGGAATGGTTTTGTTCCAGTGCCGTGTCTCGGTCTTCAGCAGAGCACCAGACCATAGACACAATTATATTCCAAACCCAGCAGACTGCATTGCCGCGCCGCAGGGTTTCCACAGCCCAAGTGTTTAGAGGGAAACTGATGAAGGTCTGTTTATTAGCACTAAACATGTCCTCTGCTGCGCTTGGCCCATAAACAGCTTTTCTATCACTGAACCGAGCCTCAGTTTGCCATAACAAGATCAAGTGATGCAATTAGAGCTGGAAGTCACTCAAACTGGTGTGAGGGAGGTTTGATGAGGGGAAAATATCAAAATTTCAGACTCTTCCATCTGCTCTAGAGAATAATTTTCATGGAGCTCCTGCAGACAAAACTGTTTAATGTGTTTTAGTGCATTTATTAGCTCAAACAAGAGTAATTTTTCCAGAAAAACTTGGAAATCAAATTTTATTCATTAAAGATTCAATGCACAAGTTGCACGGAAACAAAAGATCTATTCGGTTAAATATTCTGTTTAACACAATCAGATGTCTTGAAGGTAAAATCCTTTTAACTATAACCATAACCTAGTAATGCTAAAAAATAAATGAGGTAGATCCTGGACATGTCGGCAGGTCATTGCAGGACTGATTATGTAATAAACAAAATGCATGTGCATACCATAATAATCCCTTTTAAAGCAGTGGTTCTCAAACTTTTTTATAGTGGAGTACCCCCTGAAATATACTGTTTTATCCAAGTAGTCTCAGCTGTTGCTTCAGTATTTTTGATTGTTAAAAAAGGCTAAAGTTGTTCTTGTGCCGAAGGTGTTTGTTTATATTTTCTAAACTTTGGAAACAAACATGTATTTAACTGCAGAGTCCGACACCACCGGTTACACTTATACTCATGACTGGCATTATAGGAAAAGAAAAAGTGTCTCACTCAAGTTAACTCAGCCAGAGATGGAGATTATGTTTTCAGATCCAGGTTTCTGTGAAGCTGCGTCTGGGTTCAACACACAAACACAAGTGAGAATATTCCACAAGTTTGGCAAAAGCAGTCGAAGGCTACGTTCAGGCAGTCGGTCTTAACGGACAATTTCGATTTTTTGGGGGGTGAAATCTGATTATTTTTTGCATGTGCTTGTTTATATTACACATTAAATGCAACTTCGATCAGTTTTGAGTCTGAACTGAATGTGTATGAAGTGATGCACATACGCAAAAGAGGTCCCGATGTAACACGTGACCACGCAGACACGCACTGTGTTTACATTAAGAATGTTCTCCTGCCGCTCCTCTTCCTGGGACACAGAATTTTGACCTTTGTCGCATTTCAATGACGGAAAAGTTGGATAAGTTCGACCTGTCCATTCAGACTGAGTCGCGTTACAAACATGTCAAATGCCTATCAACTTTCGGACCACATATGAAAGTGGTCTGGGTCAGATTTGAAAGAATAAGATGTGTGCCGTTTCAGACTGTCTTTAACAGATCAGATACAGGTCACGTATGGGCAAAAAATCTGATTTGATCCACATTTGGCTGCAGTCTGAACACAGCCTTAGACTTAGACAAACTTTATTAATCCACAAGTGAAGTTACTATTATACCATTACACTGTACTTACTATAATAAATATTTGGGCCACATTTGCCTGCGGTCTGAACGCAGCCATAGATCATTCTTAAATTTGCATCACTTTTATTTGCAAAAAAAAAAAAAAAAGACTGCCTTTAGTTTACTGTGTTTACAGAGGAAACCCTTTCAGCCACTTGTGAACATATTCATTCAGCCACAATCCACAGATCATGACCCTTAGCGTAGACTGGCACAAAAAACCGACAGATAATTAGACTTCATGGCCTTCAGTCTTGTATCTCTGGATGACTGTTTAGATCAATGTAACGTCAATCACGCAGCGAACAAGGACAGGGCATGAACGCACTGGAACCTGGAGGAGGAGGCCTGATCCCAACAGTCGTACATGTGTGAGTCTGTGCCTCATTAAAGCAGGTCATGTGACGACGTCATGTCTTTAGAAAAGCTAACATGCATCTTTAAGAAGCTTCCTTTAGCTCAGCTCTGTTTTCGTGCAACAGCTGCTTGTTATTTAATGTCTGTTACATCACCAGCAGCTTGATTAATATTGAATGGACTCGATGCAATTACTCGTTCCATTTGTATTTATATTGTTTCTCTCGTAGAGATTAAGAGTTAAAGCAGATTTCAATCTGTTCGATTCCACTAATTACATCCTCTCACATGTGAGCTGATTATTTCTGCATTGTGTCGAGATACTGTAGATCTGCTGAAAGTAATTTCTGCAGCGTGGAACAATTTGTCGGACTAAATGACTGTATTTGCACTTTAGTGTTAAGCAGCTCAAAAGAAAGACGACACAGGATACGTGCGTCTGAGCGCACGTGCATAGACAAGAACAGGCAGAATTGATATTCCCCTCACAGCGCCTTCAAGCATGAAATAGAACAGAGCACATTTTCTTTGTGTAAACTTGCAGCTCTCAGCAGCACACGTTCCTGTGAGGGGAGCTTGGCTGAAAACCAGGAAATGGATTGAATTCAATCTCAAATCTATCTTTTTTCTTTTAATGTGAATAGAGAAGCTGCAGGAGAAGGTGGCTTTCAGAGTCTGTGTGCATATACTGTTCTAAAACTATTGTGGAGACTAAATATGTTCTTGCTCCCAACCCAAATATGGAAAATACCAAACAATAGGGAATTACTTCTGATTTGTTCAGATCAACTTATTTGTCAATAAAGTTGAAATTGAGTCAACTTATCGTATGATGTCATCACATTGACAGCAGGGGAACACCACAGACACACAGCTGTTCAACAATGAGCAACTAGTACTCAGGTTCACAGGAACACGAACAACGTAAAGAGCAGAATAAAACACGGCACACACACATAAGCATCAGCAGTCCAAAGAAAACATCGGCTAACAACTGGAAATTGTTCGAAATTTAAGTGAACAACACAAAGGTGGAAAAAGGTTAAAACAGTAGCAGCCAAGACTCACAGCATGTTAGAGAAAGAATGTACAAATTCAACAGAAGAATCCAAACCCACTGTGTCCACAGTATTCAGGATTGGTGCTTCTATGGGTCACAGAACATGACTTAGACCAGAGTTTTTCCAGATCAGTCCGTTTATTCCTACTCTGAGTCGTCTTCTTCCTTCTGTCTTGGCCTTGCGCTCGGGTTGCGCGGGTCTGTTTTTTTTTCAGCCTGTTTTTGTGGAATTACTGTGACATTGTTTGGACCCGCACCAACCCGACCCAGGTCTACTGATCCTAATCACTACTTTGTGTTCATAAAGTTCTGAATCGATTCAGTTTGATTTGATTATTATTGCTCACCCTGACCACATGCTCAGAAGCAGGTTTGCACTGATGTCCTCTGGGAGGCGCTATCTCACTCCCAGCAGGAAAACAAACCGTTATGCATATTCTTTTATCCTTCTTATTACCTCCGCGGAGGTAATAAGGATTCGATTTGTGCGTATGTTCGTTTGTTCGCTGCAATTCTGCGGCATGCCACACGGGGTCAGTACAAACATGCATTGGCATGGCATCTACCCGAACTCTTATTTTGAAAGGTGTACTTTCTGCAGTCACTCGGCTCTGCTGGCTCTGCTACAAACCGGAG
>JAQQZY010000007.1:36610780-36620801 GCA_030068375.1 Ostorhinchus rueppellii
AGGTCTCTATCAACTCGTCTCAGGTCAGAGAAGGACATATTTCAGTATGAAAACATGGTGGACTGTTCCTTTAAAGCGCAAGATGAAAAACGTCTGGTCATGTTGACGCTGCAGAGACGACTTTCGCAACTTCAAACAGGTGGTGAAGAGAAACGCTTACGATGGTGTCACTGCTGAGAATTTTGGGTGTGAAGTCTTAACGTTCACATATCCACAGTCAGGTATTTCGACAGTTTTGTTGAAGAAGAGTACTTTATTGGCTTGTAAAACATACACTATATATTAATGTTTATAAACTACATGGACAAAAGTATTGGGACACATGTCTGGAGATGTAGGATGTCCTGTTAGGATTGAGCCGAGATAAAAACGTCAACATTTCCTTAAGCATTAATAGGAGCTTTTTCTTCCTCAATGAGATGTGAAGAAAGTAATTGGTTAGTTGTGATCAAAATGTATTATTTACAGTGAGAGCATGAAAAATATTTTAGAAATATAGAGGTGGAACATTTAAAATTAAAACAAGTCAATGTTGAGAGAAATGAAGTAAAAACTCTGAGGTATTTTAGAAGGAAAGATAACAAAACTAAATAAACTAAATGCAATGACATTTATCCCAATATAAAACAATATTATGATATTTGTTATTACTGTTTTGTATACCAGACCCCTGTTAGAAAAGAAACACCTGAATGCAACATGTCCCAATACTTTTGTCTATGTAGCTCAGGGGTTCCGAAAGTGAGGTATGTGGAAAAAGCCCAGAGGGTACTTTAAATTTTGGGGGAAAGTCATTGTGTACTGAATACAAAATGAATAATGAGAATTAGTACTGAAATATAAAACACAATAAGTACATTCATAGAATACAATTCACACCCTTGACCTTATTTCATTTCAGTATTTTTATATTTTTATTGTCTGCCATCTTGTTGAATCTTTGGTAATATTTTAAGAACACTTTTAAATTATTCCAGATGAGTTTGGCTAATTATTATTTTTTTGTTAATGAGAGGTTCATTTATTCATTCACAATGATTCAATTCATTTTTTAACAATGCTTTTCAGTTTATATTATGCACAAAATTTGCTTTAAAATATGTTTGTTTGTTTACAAAGTTTTGAAAATTTAGACACCTTTGGAAAAAAATAGGCAAAATTTGTTCCTGTGCCAATCAGAATTGCTGAAGTGAGACTTGGGGGTACTCAGCTAAACAGATATATTTCAGATGGTTCTCCACTGTGAAAAAGTTTGAGAACCGCTGATATAGTGTGTGTGTGTGTGTGTGCGCGCGTGTGTGTGTGTGTGTGTGTGTGTGTGTGTGTGTGTGTGTGTGTGTGTGTGTGTGTGTGTGTGTGAGTAAATTATGGATAATTCAAACCTTAGTTGTCTCTTGGTTGTCATCTCATCGGGGTAGAAACAGAAGGGTTGAAGACTCAAACACCATCAACGCCATCAACCAAAACCATCTACTGATCTATAATGTTCAATATCAATTGATCCACTAATCCTACTTATAAATAGTTGGTGTAAAACACAGTTTGTCATCTCTTCATGGTCGTCAGATATGACCCATTTGGATGTTCAGAGGCTCTGTAGTTACCATGGAAACACAGTCATCTTCTGCAACATTGATTCATCAGTAAAACCAATGGAGTTGAATCAATGACAGTGGATGGACACACTGGGTTTATGTTCAGTTAGTGATATCGTTGCTGAAAAAGTCACGTTTTCTCAATTTTTCTCTTTTTTTTTTTTGATAGAATTATCTTCAATTTTACTCACTTTTCATGGTCATTAAATTTAATGGTAGAAAAATACATAATTTAAACTGAAAAAAGTCCAAATAAAGAGGATAATATTCAATAACTGGTGATAAATGAACTGCCATAAAAATACAACTGGTTCTTTCGGGGTTAAACTTTTCCGTCTGTCATGTGGACGTGCTTTGTTCCTCTTGTTCAGTCTGTGTATGTAACAGTGTCATTTATTCCTATTGTAATGGGAAACACAATGAGGAGCTGTTTTCTGTCAGCTTCCTTCTCTGTGGATTAATCGGTGTGTTTCTTTGTTGTAATGTAACTGATTGGTTTGTTGGGGAATAAAAAAGGTGGAGATCAGGGTTAGCGGAGGGCGTGTCGCCACAAACTGAGTTATTACAGCAGAGCTCCAAGCTCAAAGGCTCCTCTGTCTCAACCTGAACAGTAGCCATATTCATCACAGCAAAAACAATCATCCTCTCATTAATTACACTGACGGTATGATTCATTAACCTGCAGCCTCTGAGGAGCTTCTCTCAAAGAACTGCTGATGGATTTACAAAAGCCCCATGATGGATGTTTCTTTGTCTTTCATGACACCATGGTGACCGCAGCTTAAACACCCATAATGACCCATTTAATATCCACTTGACATTATATTTGTGCCTGTTTGAGGAGTTTAGTGGATGGTGTCCATTTTAGGTAATAGGCCATGAGCTATTGTGAAGCTGTTGTGTCCATTGTTGTCTTTGTCGACGTCTTCCTTCATCTGGTTATCCGGTTCCAGGCCGTGGAGGCAGCAGCTTCAGCAGAGGAGCCTAGACAGCCCCCTCCTCAGCCACTTCCACTAGTTCTTTTGGGTGAGATGTTCCCGAAATGTTCCTTGGCCACCCCAGAGATATAATCCCTTCAACATGTCCTGGGTCAGCCCAGAAGTCTCCTTCCAGACAGAGATGCCCGAAACGCCTCCCCAGGGAGGCGTCCAGGAGGCATCCTCACGAGATGAACTACCTCAACTGGCTCCTCTGGATGCGGAGGAACTCTACTCAAAGTCCCTCCTGAATGTCTGAACTCCTCCCCCTAACTGTTAGGCTAAGCCCTGCAAAGGAAACTCATTTCAGCCTCTTGTACCGATGACCTCATTGTTTCGGTCACTACCCAGAGCTCATGACCATAGGTGAGGGTCAGAACAGAGATCAACCAGTAAATCGAGAGCTGCACCTTCTGGCTTAGCTCCCTCTTCACCACACCAGACCAGTTTGACATCTGCATCACTGCAGACGCCGCCCCAATCCACCTGTCATAAAGTCTAAAAATGATCTCCGTTTTGGTTTGCATCCCTAACCAGATGCATTGGGTCATTTTAACCCAGTGTTGGATCAAACAGAATCAACATCCAGCATTTTACAGCATAGAGCAGTATTTAAGGTAATAGTTCAACAGTTCATAAACAAAACTTAAATTCCCATGATACTGTGGAGTGTTATGAGAGATTTTCTGTTTTTGAGACTTGAAATTTTTTAAGAAAAGGACAATGAAAAAATATTGCAGCAAAAGACTCTTCATTTCCCTGAAGACGACGTGGGCGTCATTTAAAGTGGACAAGTGATGAACTTACTCTGCAAAACCTCTGTCCATGACTTGTTTATAAACCAGAGCCTGAAGGCCTTCTACAGAAGACATACTGTGCATAGGCCACTGGAGTCACAGCATCTCTTGTACATTCAGGGAATTGGCAGCAACAGCAGCAAATAACTCAAAGGTTGCAACAAAACAGACCATTATCCTTGAGTCAATAAAGAAAAACAGTCATGTTAACCCTTTATTGGACAAGTGACTATCTTTGGTCATTTCCAAATACACTACTGGACAGTGACAGCAATAGTTCCAGTGAGTCAACCATCTCAGGCCCAGTGTGGTCAGGGTCTGTAAGGTCCACCTGTGCATGAACAGTGAGTGGACCTGCTGTGTTAGGTACCATGTAGTACTGCTACTAATGTAAGGAACGATGTTCAAAGGGATCATGTGGATGTGGACAGGGGTCTGGGTCAGCAATTATGTTGATCTAATGTTCTGAAATACATGTTCCTTTCACCTTACATGTGTTTTTCTTATTTTATATGTACTTCTTGAATATTTTACTTTTTTTTTAACACTTACAACAAACCAAATATATTAACTTCATTGACCTTGATTTTTTACATGACAATAAAAGTAAAGTCTTATTATGATTTGCAATAACACACTTTCTGACTTTTTCTGAGTGAACTATAAAGATGTGTCGCTCTCTATGTATTTATATATTTTTTTTACAAGTATACATCATCAACACTTTAGTGGCTGGAATGGAGTGACTTTTTTTTCCTCTCTCAAAAAATATTCAATTTTGGAATCCAGATTAGGCATACCATAAATGAAAAAAATATTGGTTATGACCCAAACTTTATTGTGGGAGTAAATGTATTCATCTAATTTGCATATTGTGACATGACATGGCGGTTGCCATATTGGATTGTGCAATTTTTTGTGTAAAATTAATCTTTAAACATAATTGCATGTAAGTTTTCTGTGTTTTTTGTTTTTTTATATTTTTATCCATATAATAAATTGGCTTAAACATTAGAAAAAATAAAAATCCAGAACATTTTATTCACGTTTTAGCCAAGGAGTAGCATGGCCAAATCTGTTTTTATCTATCAAAACGAAACTTTGGTTACTGAATCAGCTCAGGACCAGACATTTAAACTGGATTTTCTTCTTCACTTTGAATAGAAACATGCCCTGAAATGGTGTTAGGATGGAAGGGGCACATGTGGTAACAAGATTCCTTAACTCTATCTGGATCTATTATGGTCTGTTTCATTCATTTATGGTACTAGTTGCTATATTGGAACTTTAGCACTTCAGGGGTTAATTTAGTGTCTTTTATCTTTGATTGTTTGTTCTTTTCCTCTTTCCTCCGTTGTGCAGGTATCTCTGGCTTCAGAGCGGTACAGTTCTGTTTGTTCTAGACTCTAATCTGCTCATTGTTTGACTGTTTCGTCCTCGGTCTGTGTTTGTTGTTCTATGTCTGTGCATTTCTTTTCTTTCCTTTCCTCGCCGTTCTCCTTCCTCTCACCCCAACCAGGAGAGGCAGATGGCCGCCTACCCAGAGCCTGCTTTTGTCGGAGGTTTTTTTGTTACATAAAGGAAGTTTTTCGCCACAGGCTCACTCTCAGAAATTCAGTTGTTTTTCTTCTTTGTTTGGTATTTCACAGCCTTGACCTTAGAGTTTGACTTGTAAAATGCCGTGAGATAGTCATGTGCTAAGATGAGCGCTAAACGGAAAGCGCATTACTATGTATATTAACAGGGCGAAGTGTGTGTGTGTGTTTGTAGGTTATGACAAAAAAACAATTGAATTTTAGAAACTAAAGCAGAGGTCAAATGAAAGTAGATGGGTTTTTGCTAATATAAATGAAGCCTCGGAGCAGCAGCGACCATCTGGAAACCAAAACAGTCCATGGGCTATTGTCTGGACAAGAACCATGACTCAGCAGGAAGGAGGCAGCAGAGGTCTGCCGAGCTCCAGGCAAGGTCACCTGGACCGGACACACAACCACAGACGCACACACCGCGGCGGACGCACAACCACACTTAAAAACTCACATACGGACGGTAAATGCTCCCTGAAGCTGCTGTCGATCCATCTGTGGATTATTCTTATCATCATTTCCAAAAAGGTGATGATATTGATTTTTTTTTAGGTTTGGGCTCTGTGTGTGTGTGTGTGTGTGTGTGTGTGTGTGTGTGTGTGTGTGTGTGTGTGTGTGTGTGTGTGTGTGTGTGTGTATTGGGCTGATGTTTATCTCTGTATGCAGCCCATCACCTGTCTGTCAGTGTCGGGCAGCAGAGAAAGCCACTGTCTGCAGGATTAGAACAGAAATAAATAAATAAACACCACAAATAAGATTTCTATCTTCGGATTACTCTGATACAGTCGTGGAATGTAACTAAATACATTTACTGGAGGACAAAGGTGTAAAGTCAACCATTATTTAAGCTCTGCACATACTTACTGAGCATGCAGACAAAATAACAGACATCATATTGGTAACTTTATTCTTATAACACTAAGTCTGCATTTTCTGTTTAAATTTAATTTATAATCACACCTTCTCTTTGTTTTATTGTGGAAAAAGTGTAATTATGAAAATGTGAATAGCCCGAACAAACATGTACAACCTGAAAGTTTTAAAGAAAACTTTGCAATGTCAGCAATATTATGTCTCAGCTGATTATTAACCCTGTAACGCCAAATGTATCATATTTGATACATGAGTTTTGAAGACCTCTAGATGGAAAAACCTGATGTATATAATTAGATACATGCAATACACAGATAATCCACCAGGGGGAGGAGTTCATTCAACAGAGGCCTTTCTCATGACACAATACTGTCAATAATGAGTGAGAGCGTTGCCAATTTTAAAAAGGAATTACAATTTTTTTACACGTGTTTGTGTTAAATTACTTTTTTGTTTGTTTATTGCTCAAAAATAATAATATTTGAGCGTTGAAACCTGATGTATCAAATGTAATACAAAATTGAAACTCATACATGGAAATTGATATTTGGGGGGAAAAAAACAACAAAAAAACGAGGCTCCAGAACTGGAAGAAGAACTGGAATTTTCTGATTTAAGACTTAAGGGTTAATGGTGTATGGTTAAGACTTTACAGGGCTAACATAATTTATAGATTTTTAAAACATCACAAAACATGTAGCAACAGGTATTATTATATTGTCAAAATTACACAAATTTTTCAACAGACGGTTCATGTTGTTCATTTTCATTGATGTTATTCACACTTTATTGTGAAAAGATAGTGTCTGAAAATAACTATTTTCATAATGTCCTTTGTAGATGTTCATAAAAGCTCAGATTAAAGGTGAGGGTTATTAAATCAGAAACAGAGAAAACTGAAGAAAAAGTGACTTTAGTAGAATCTCTCATGAACTGAACATAAACCCAGTGTGTCCATCCACTGTCACTGATCCAACTCCATGGGTTTTACTGGTGAATCAGTGTTGTAGAAGATGACTGTTTCCACGGTAACTACAGAGCCTCTGAATGTCCAAATGGGTCATATCTGACCATGAAAAGATGAAGAACTTCATTTTATGACAATTATTTACTTGTATTGATAGGATTAATGGACCAGGAGGAATTAAACAGTTTAGAACAGTACATGGTTTTGTAGGCGAGTGGCTGTTTGGGTCTTAATAAATAAATAAAGAATGAAATAAAACATGTAGATAATAAACACATAAAACAGGCAGCACGAGGATCCAAAACAACCATATAATCAAGTAATTTGAGGATGTTCTGAATATATTTTGAACAATTGGTCATAATGTGTTTTCTTTCTGTTCTTAAGTGAATTGAATGGACTCTTCAGGATGTAAATGTGTGTTAATGTTTACATGATGAGGCCTGTTTTCTGGATGTTTCCATGAAGCTCAGTCACGGTGATGGATATTTAACTGTTGTATTTGTGTGGCACAGCTCTAATGCATCTGTATGTAATGAACAACAGCTGTGTTTGGTACTTGAGGCTGTTTTCGCTGTGACATTGGATCGTTGTTTTCTTTTCCAGCAGAATGAAAGGATGCCATAGAGATACGAAACCTTCACAACAGCTGTCCTCAGGACTGAAAAGGAGATTGTCTGAACATAACAGGTTGGAATTCACCTTAAACCTCATTTCTTTCTATGTTGTGTGTATTTAATAGTAGTTGTTGTGCGCTTTAACCCATGAAGACCCAAGAACAGAAATGCTACAACAGGTTCTGAGGCCTCTATCTTATCAACAAGACTTAAAAATCTGTTGCACATGATCTGATACATGTGTTATGTCCTTGGTGGTATTTTTTATTTTTTGTGGCATTTTTCAATATTTTCAAATCATCCATGTACTTTTTGGAGGAAAGCCTTTGGTGATTTAAAAAAAAAAAAACTTGCATTAAAGCCTCTTAAGACCCAGCTATGGGATTTCTGTTCAAGAGTTTCACAGCTTCAGGGGGGGGGGGGGGTTGGCCACTGCAAAAGACATTCCCTAAAAATAAAAAAATAAAAATGCATCTGAAAAACTTTTGCATCATGATGTTTCCAATATAGGCAATTCTTTAAAAGCTAAAACTTGTAGTTTCTGGACATTTCCTGGGTCTCAGGAGGTTAAAAAGAACATTTGTGTTGTTGATATTATTTATTATTATTATTATTATTATTATTATTATTATTATTATTATTATTATTGTTATTATTATTATTGTTATTATTATTATTATTATTATTATTATTATTATTATTATTATTAATTATTATTATTATTTATTATTATTATTATTATTATTATTATTATTATTATTATTATTATTATTTTTTTTAAATGGGTACTTCATGTACTGAAACACTGCATAGTTACTTAATAATTCATTTAGTACAGTAAACCCATGAGGACCCAGTGTGACTTTTCTAGTAGTTCCGAAATGAATTATTTTCTCTATTGAACCTTTCTGAAGTTTTTTTTAATCACCATTTATTATATTAAATATAGGAAAGTACATGAATTTTGCATTTTCTTCCCTGGTGAAATTCATGTACTTTCCTATATTTAATTCATTGATCATGTAGATGTTCATAAAAGCTCTGAGTAAATTCAAAAGTTCTTATTTCAAAACAAAAAAAAATGAAGAAAAAGTGACTCTCAGTCAAATCTATCATGAACTGAACATAAACCCAGTGTGTCCATCCACTGTCATTGATGCAACTCCATGGGTGTTTCATCAATGTTGGAGAAGATGACAGTGTTTCCATGGTAACCACAGAGCTTCTGAATGTCCAAATGGGTCATATCTGATGACCATTAAAAGATGACAAACTGTATTTTACACCAATGATTTGCACGTATTCATGGATCATCAGGTTAAATCAGTAGTAGATGCTTTTGGTCAACGGTGGATGTTTGGTTTTATGGGTTAAACTGTGTTAACAGTGTGTGTATCAAATTCGATACTGCAGGTATACAAGGTGCTTTATAAAAATGCTTAATGTATCAAATGTGATACAAAAATATATTGTAAACAAAGTATGGAAAAATGTTTTGTTTGGATATTGTTAGGTTGAATAAACATCTTGACTCCAAAATATTGGAATTTTGTGGCTGGTTTATGATGGGTCAGGTTTTACAGGGTTTAGAACTGAACCATTAAATCAGTCAATACATGTCAATAATTGGAGTAAAATACAGTTCTTCATCTTTTCATGGTCATCAGATATGGCCCATTTGGACATTCAGAGGCTCCATAGTTACCGTGGAAACACCATCCTCTTCAAACCCATGGAGTTGTTTCAATGCCAGTGGTTGTAGAGGTTGTTTTTATGTTCAGTTACTGATATCTTTGCTGAAAAGTCACTTTTTTCTTGGTTGAAAATGTCCTCCTTTCCAAAAATGTGTGGTCCTTTTAGCTGCTCCATATATGGCTCACGGGACAGCCAGCACGTACTGTCAAACGATCAACATCCCCTTTCAGTCTGTGTTTCACAGCAACAAGACAAAGTGAACGTCAATATAAATTACAAGCAGTTGTTTCAGCTTAAATTCACCCGAAGAAACTCTGGGTCCATTTGTCACCGGCCGCATGCCCTCTGAACAAACTGACACTACATTGAATTTTTCAGTCACACACATCAAAACAACATTGACTTTGTTTGAGGCACGTCTCAGTAAAACAATAACAATATATCCAACATTTCATTCATCTACAAAATGTTCTCAAAGCCTGTGCCCGCCCCCACTGAGGAAACAGGAAGTTCACTATTTCATACCATTAGCTGAGTGTACGCTGCTCTAAAGTTGGCAAAACTGGTACAATAACCGCATAATAGCCTATAAATAATGACAAATCCACACGTTTCTTTGTGTTAGTGCAAGAAAATAAAATAAATTTAAGAAAATATATACATTTACAAACTCCCCAAACAAAAGAGACATGAAAAGCCTGGTAAAAAAAAAAAAAAAAAAAAATGCAATTTCTAAACCCATAAACACCCAGTGTTATTTTTGCGGCATTTCCCAAAGGAATTTTTCTTCTATTCTATTCTATTCTATTCTATTTCATTCATTCATCTTCCGAACCTGCTTTATCCTCACTAGGGTCACGGGGGTCGCATGGAGCCTATCCCAGCTACTTAAGGGGGAAGGCGGGGTACACCCT
>JAQQZY010000007.1:36784437-36799106 GCA_030068375.1 Ostorhinchus rueppellii
CATCACATAACACACATCACATACATACATTCATTTCTTTCTTGAACAATTTTAGTTCTCATACAACTGTGTGAAAGTGGGGTACACCTTGATCGTGATCATGTATAAAATCTATAAGTGAATACATAAATGGTAGGTGTGCTTTCATCCAGCTGTTTTATTTGTATTTTGCAATTTAGCAAAGTTAGTTGAAAAAGTTAGTGTATTTTTTTAAAAGCAACGTTAAAAAATAAATAAATAAAAAGCAGTGGAAATATATTTATCACAAACAATTATGTATTCATCTGCATCTGCATGGACCAACAGAGGAGCTGCAACAGAATTGAAACAAGAAAGAAGTAGATGCTACATATTGAAACAACAAAACAGCAGCATGTATGAAGAGTTGTAGAGACAAATGTTGGATAGAACATGAAGAAAAACCTTCATATGATCAAGAAGCTAAAGCCCACTTCAGGTTTTTTTAATTCATTTGTCTGATCAGAATACATCTGTCCTGCTGCCAGGGTTTCTGAAAATATTTTGAAGAGTCTAATTCCTGCTTAATTATTGATAAAAATATAATTAACCAACAACGGCAAAGTTTATCTAATACAGATGGATGCATTTTGAAGTCAAACTGCCAAAGGGAATAAACAATTAGCTGTGATGCAAACAGGTAAAACAGAACATCTCAATAGCATCAGAGAACATTAACTTTCAAACAAAGCAAAAATACAAACTGGTTCCCAGAGGATTTGTTAGTTACAGAAAGACTTCAGATCTCCACTTGACAAATGCAATGGAGTAAAAAGTCTAATATTTACCTCTGTGGTGTAGTAGAGCAGAAGGAAATACTCAAGTACAAGTACCTCAAAGTTGTACTTGAATATAGTACTTCATTCTACCACGGATAAACGGTGTCACCTTTGGTCTCATGTCTGGGCGCTTTCTCTCAGGCTGCATGAGAATCATATTAATGCTGTTTGGAGTGGCAGTGACCTCTGAACAGATGGAGATGTTGGAGCTCATTGTGAGGGCGGACTCTGACCTCTGTGTCCAGGAGTAACACGTAGAAGAGTCTGAGTGGACGTACGGCTGAGGTCTGAGCAGTGGAAGCTCTGTCACAGCACTTTTACTGGAGGTACTGCATTAGAAGTAGACAATATATCAGCCGGCCAATATATTGAGTCGATAGATTTTTTTTCAATATTGGCCATCATAATAAATAATAAAAAATAATTGGCTTTAATTTTTTTTTTAATGAAAGTCGATATTTGATCAGTAGTAAAAATGCTATAAGATATTTAATCAGGCACCTGTGTGGGCAGCATGTGAAGTTCAATAAATGTTAAGAGTGTTATGTGTATGTGAATTAATAATTTAATGTATATTGCTGCGTAAAAGTCTTCATTATCTGAGTGTTTCAATTGTGTTTTACAGTCAATGTGGTTAAAAAAAAATGGCCTTCAATATCAGACTCAAAAATCAGCTGTAGATAGTGGCCATTGGCTGACTAGATTTTAAAAAATCTCCATCAGCCTTAGAAAAACATATACCCGTCAACCTCTATGCTGGATATATTTCCTTAAAACATTTATTTATTTATGCATTTATTATACCTTATATTTAAGGTACCGTGTCCAATCTTTGTTGTTAATTTCTTAAAATATCTTCTCTGAACAACTGGTCAGATTCATTTAAAAAAAAAAAAAAGTTTTGAGAAATAATTTTAATGGTAAGTCTTGAATATTCACCTTTACTTATAATGGTGGACATTTAATGTTTTATAACATGGAAATGGTTGCACATATAAATATAGTTACTATTGAGCACTGATAGGAAGTCATATATGGACTTTCATTTGGGCCTGTGACCTTTGACCTTGGTTGACCTATAAGGGTCAAACTTGTTATTGTCTATATTTCAACAATCTTCTCCGAAACTACTGGTCAGATTCAGTTCAAATTTTTTACGTAGCTTCCTTGGGACAATGTCTACGAAGTCTTTTTTTTACAGTTTTGAGAAATTTGGATTTTTGATGAATTTTTGAATTATTAAAAATTTGCCTTTACTTTACTTGGTCCATATTTTGATGGTTTATCATGAAAATGGTTACAGATATGAATACCATTTCTGTTGAGCTTTCTCCTTCAGTGAAAGTACCGCCCACTTCTGTTGGGAGGTGGATGTCCACCATCCAGACCACAGGACTGTAAAATGGAACAGAACCTGACAACCTCACAAATTCAAGTTGTTATTTATTCTTGATTGAACATGCCAGTCAGATACGGGGTCATTGGTCCTATTTTTATTTAATGTGGCGTTAACCTTTGTTTCTTGTAGTAATAGAGTGGACATGGCAGGAGGTACTCAACTGAGTTCATGCTCAGTCACAGTAAAAATCTAAATCCACCAACAAAAAATATGTACACCAATAAAGTATGTGAGGATGTTTTATTTGAAAATTTGCACTCTCCTATCAGGCATCGTATCAATAGTTCTGGCTAATTTTACACTCACAAATTGACATATATAGGTGGAATATGGCTACATATAATATAAAGGACAGTGTCAGAAAACTATGTAACTGTGCCGATAACTGTAGTGTTGAAGGATTTGTTGAGGTTTAGGCATACGAGTATAAACAACAGTTAGAGTAAGGGATGCTGCATCATTTCCTATTAACTTTTTTTTTTTTAATTCTTTTAGATACAAGAAGACCCACTGAAAGTATATGAGGCATAGGAGAATATTTTTAGCGGAGGTTTAAGATCTCTGCAGACATATGTGTGTTCTTAAATTATTGCACATTTCATCAAACCCTCTGACGCCCACTGTGATTAATTCACACCGTCTTGTTTTGGTAGCTCGCAGCCAACAGGAGGAAAATAAACAATTGATGAGAGGTTTCTTTCACTGCGATTTGCTCAGGTGCTAATTAGTGCCTTGTTTGTATGTCGTGTAATTATAGCCTCACTGCAGAGCGGCATTTCAGGAACAGCCTCCTCTCTCCTTTTTAAAATCATAATTAATACAACTATTCATATCTCACTCTGAGGATTTCTATTTGTTCTCGTCTAGTCTGAAACTGGAGGCAAGTTTTTTTTTTGTTGTTGTTGTTGTTTTTTTTTTGGGGTGGGGGCGTATAGAGGTGCTTTTTTTGTCACAGATCCAAAGTACCTCTACATTTTTATATTTTAGATTTTATCCTTTTTTTTTTTCCTGTTTGCCCTTTAATTCTACTTTACTTTGCGCTTGTTCACTGTTGGTTTTAGTTATTAGTCCATGTTAGTTTGAGTTTTTCAGGTATGATAAGGGAAACTTTCATTAAAGATTCTGAAAAAGGTAAGATGGAAAAAAAGCCCTGATATGAAATATGATCGTTCATGTAGTTTTTGTGAAGTTTAAGCACTGTTATTCTTTATTTACCTTAGTTGTGTATAATCATCCTGCTGCGAACAAACCAAACATCCACTGAATATCCTCCTTCACTTTGAGCACGTTGTTGTCTATCATACCATTAGTGGGGTTGTTTTTTGGGTTGTTTTTGCTCTGAAGCATCACATTTATTCAACAGCAAATGCCAGAAGGGTTTGGTCTTGCAGGGGGTGAATGTGGGGGGCACATTTATGTAAAAAAACAAAAAAAAAAATCACTATTACTTCATTACCAGAGCTCTTTTTTTTTTAATCTTCTGACCCATTCACTGATAAGACCTCTACCATACCCCTAAATCTCATGTCCAGCTGTAGTCTCATAAATGATGATTGACGTAAATACTGACTAATTTGCATTATAATAATATGTACATAAACATGTTTTTAATAGACCGGACCCCTGTACACATCCACTCAGTGTATAAACCTCAAATTTGCACTCTATACATATTACAAATCCACTGTAAATATCAACTTATTGGTCTAGTTGAATCTTTGTTTATATTAGGTCTATGTTTACGTGTGTTTGGGTTTATGTTGAAATTGTACATCATGAGCAAAGAAACGCTGATGCCAAATTCCTTGTATGTGTTCACATCCTTGGCCAATAAAGCCGATTCTGATTTACATAATAGTGGTAGTTCAGTCACACTTGTTCCATAATCACTGCATTGCAATTATTTAATGAGGTTGCAAATATTTTGTATGCTATTTATCAAAATCTGAGTCCACTTTATTTGGAATGAATTTGGCTTCATTTTTTAGACCTAATACAGACAAACATTCCACTAGAGACAAGGACAACAATGGCAGGAGATGTACTGTAGATTTATATTGTAATATGTACAGAGTGGATGTGTACAGGGGTCCGGTCTGTTAGAATGTACGTATATTATATTGTATTATGTTCTAAAAGTGCAAAAGGGAGTTTTTATAAAGTGAGTGGATGTATACAGGGATCCGATCTATTAACAAAATACGTTTATGTATATATTATTGTTCTGCAAATTAGTCAGTGTTTTTATACAGAGTGCAGGATATAAATTTGTGAGTAGGTGAACTGGAGTCAGGGGGATACGGACACTGGATGGGTCATAAAGTTGTTTAGATGGTCTTTGCTGGATGAATACAAACAGCAGCTTGAAATAAACAAAAATATCACTTTTTATATATTATTTCCAGTGTTTTTCCTTAGACTGTTGTTTCCTTTGACTCTTCCTCCTCTCTGGTTTGATGATACTGGAGAGCGCTTCTTCTGAAGGTGCCTCATTTCTAATATTTGGTTCATGGCAGATTGAGGACTTCATCAGCACTTGTCACATGAAGCAATTTTATATACCTCCAACTTCCCATTTAAATAATAAACAGTTGTTGTATAGACTCATGAGTGTTGCTGCAGGTTTTCTTTTCCTCATCCATACACCTTGGAAGTAGGTGAACTTGTGCCAGAACCTTCTACTTGTGCTACTTTTCTGCTACATGGAACCGTCTCGACTTGACTCGACCGTTTCCATTGCAGGATATTACCGACATAGAGTACCTGGTTGTCATAGCGGCACGGCACATAACTTCTGCGACATTATCTACAACAGATCACAGCTGGTGTTAAAAACAAAGAGGAGGAGGAGAAGAAGGATTTTTATATCGGCCACCAAGGACAGAAATGTCTGAACCTCCTCGACCGACCACGATGTAGTTTTGTGGACTGATGAACCTATTGGGATATTTACTGTAACCCTCTGAATCTAGTATTATAAAAATGGCGGGTCACATATTGATAACGCGATGACGCATAGACAACTCGGCCAATCAGTGGTCTGCAGTCTTCACACGTCACGTTTTGGTATCGGTTCAATACCAAAAGAAGTAACACCAGGTACTAGATTCCAGGTCCTTTGTTGCAGTGGAAATGCAAAAAGGCTGAGTCAAACCGGTACCACATAGAAACACAGTTTTAGACCAGGGCTGAGAAACATGTGGTCCACAGGCCTAAACCAGGTCGCCAGTTGTCTGTCTAAATGGTTCTTCTTCTAAACCAACCTGAATCATTGTGAGCATAATGAGTATAATGTGAAATAAACAAAGAAGGCGAGCAAAATCATTAATCATACAGGTTTATGACAGATAATCAACTAAAATTTCATGATCATGACAGCCTTAATTAATCAAGACAAGCTGATGTGTTTTGGATCAGACTCGTTTGGAGCCAGGTTCTAGTGGTCTTTCGTGGTTGGTTGCATCTCTTTGAATATTTTCCTCTATTTAACTGAGCTATGGTCATTTTTTTTTTCATTGTAAACTCACTTAATTTTTATTTTTGTATTTCAGTTTTGAAGTCTCACCTTCAGCCACTGACTGATTATTATCATTTCCTATAGAACCCTGATTGAAACATAAATGACCCGTGGCATTATTTAACGAGTGTTTGTCTGCTTTTTCGCTCCAGATCTCTTGCTGCTATAAAACGATTTCGCCTCGCTCTCTCTTTTTATTTTCTCTCGCCCACACTCACTGAGTCATAGATCATGTATAAATACTGAAACCTGCTGCTATGTTTTCTGATGAATCTCTTACTGTATTACATCTGTGCATATTGTGACAGTAGTGACACTAAAAACACTATGATTTACATTTGTGTTTTTATTGTGTATTTAACGGTCTTTGATTTTTTTTTTTCCTTCTCTTATATGTTGTCTTGACAACCAATGAATCAGCATTTTGTATCCACAGACCACACTCTCTGACAATAGTATGAAGATCATTTACACACATCTGTACTAATGTATCATTGTGTTTTCTTCTACAAGTTAAAACTCCTAATTGATTATTTTGTCAGTTGGTCAAAATAACATTGTTTCTTCATGTGCTGCATCAGCTACTAGTTGTCAAACATACGGCCTGTGGGTCAAAACCGGCCCTACAAAGAGTCTAATCTTGCCCTTGAGAAGAATATGTGAAACGCAAAAATTATGCTCAAGATATTAACCCTTTGATGCATGAATTATAGAACTTTAGTGGGGGTTTTTTTTTCCTCTTTAGGCATGAAAAAAATGGTGCAATCATTTTTTTAGCTGTTACAAAAATATCCACTCAGCTTAAAACCTAAATCAGAAAGTGATATGGAAAACTTGTAAAATTCAGACTTGCTTGTACCTGAAGATAGATTCTGTACATTTAAATGTTATTTTGTTTTTGCCTTATTTTGCTTTATTTGTTTTATTTTTTTTCTTTGCATGTTCAAAATAAATACATTAATTGAATTAAAACTATGCGATAAAAAATTTTTAATACTGGTAATCTGATGTTTTCTCACATTTTAACATATTATACTATTTTATCCACTTCATGAAGATAATAGGCAAAAAACCTTTTTGTTTAAAAAAAAAAAAACCCAAAAACTGTTAATTACATTCTAATAACAATTAATTTACATGCAAACATGTTAGATCAGGTTTATCAAGAACAGCAAAGTTACAGTAATGGCATGAATTGCAGTGTATAGGATGGTGCATAAGGATCCACTGTGTTGGCTGAAATGGAACTAAAACAAAACCCATGAATATACAAGAGAACAGCTGGAGAATAGCTGTCCACTGTAGTGACCAGTTTGTATGAAAGGGTTAACAATCAAGGATGTTCACAATCATTTCAGCTCAGGGGCCAGATACAGACCAATATGATCTCAAGTGGATCAGACCAGTAAAATCTCTATCATAATACTAGAAGGTCTCAGAACGTGTGTGTGTGTGTGTGTGTGTGTCTGCACAGTTCTGACAAATTAAGATGTCTTTAACTGGCCAATTCAGCACCTACAGTTGAGGAATAGTCCCATCTCCACATTAAATATTTCAGCAAGTTGATGGGACCAATATTTTGGGAGGCATTAATAATTTTGGAATACAATTGTCTTGGTCACATTGCATTGCCCATGGCGGTTGACGGGAAGCACGATACCAAGCTGCAGACAGGACATTCAGTTAAAACAGGAACGATGCATTTACTAACTTCAGTCCTCAGATCTTGGTATTAGCCTAATATGACCTGTGGTTCCTCACAGGTCAACATGCTAGTACCATGGTAATAACCTATAAATAATGGCAACTCCAAATGTTCTCTTAGCATAAACCTGAAATGTCAAAAGAAGTATGTGTAATTATGGCAATATTATACCTTTTACTAAATCTTTTGTGTATTTGTAGATCCACTGTTTTCTCTAAGCTCTAATGTATATTTGTAAATGATAAACTGAGGTATTATATTGTCAAAATTGTGCTTATTTTTCTGAAGACATCCCAGGTTGTTCATGGTTTTAAACCAGTGTCATTATTTTTCCAGTCTGGTCTGTTTCAGATCTTGTTGAGCTGTTTGTGGCCCCTGATCTAAAATGAGTTCGACATCCTTGGTTTACATCATAGCTCTGTTAGCTTAGCTCAGTTTTCAGACTGAAAACATTCGCAGTAAAACCACAAATCGCCTCCATTTTTTGTATGGTTTGTGTTGTCAATAGCTGCACTAAAGATCTGTTTGGAATTGAACGAACAAGGCTAGAACTGTAACAGTTCGGTCTGAACCATGAATCAACAAACAACAACTTTGCTTAAAGACAATATCATCCCATAATATGCTAATAAGATTCAGATTCAAACACCCCTGTGGAAGAAACGCTGCCATTTCAGTATCAAAATCAATGTAGTAACATTACATGAGTGGACGTGATATTTCCCTTGTTTTTTTTCTGTTTTTGTTTTTGCCTCTTTCAACCCAAGTAGTATTTGTCTCGTCTGAAGTTATTTTCTGGGGGATAGACTTTCCTCTGTGTGCTCCATGTGATATTCTTATCAGAGGATCAGATAAATGAAGCTGCAGTGAAGCTTCCTGTCATGGTTTTGACCTAATCTGTTTGTTTTGAAAACTTTCCTCGGTGGAATGGGAAATGTCAGATTTTACTGTCGCTGCCATGATCACAAAACTTTTATTTATTTGCCCTGACATTCAACAATAATAATGGAAGAAATTGTCACATAAAAAAAAAAAAAAAAAGTATATGGACCATTTTTTCCTTCCTGTTGTAGCCTAAGTGGGAATATTAAGATGCAGAAGCAGCACCTACTGGGTTTGTAGTGACAAAAAATAACATAAAATTCAACGTTCATAGGGCTCATACCACAAAAGAAACATGCTTGAAAGAAATGGAAAGTGTTTGTCAAATGTTCATGTCATCCCTTACATTGTAAACAAACAGCTGTACCATGTCAGAGTATCAAAGTGCACTTATCTTAAATTATTGAGTGTTTGTGGCTCAAAAATGAACAAATTTGCAGATTAAAATTCAGAAACCTGGACAGTGTCTGAATAATGCAGATGGTCTCCTATTTTATTAGCCAGGTTTGCAAAACATACAGTGGAATGTATATTTTGGGCAGATATTGTCATGTAAGTCTGAATGCACAGCCCTCTATTACCTGTATATATCATTATATGTTGTAAATATTTCTTTTAACTGTGGTATAGAGTTAACTTTTTGTATCTTAATAGTATTTATATATTTAAGGGGTGTGGTTTTGTTTTTTGTTTTTTACTCTTAACAGCAAAACTATGGGTTGAATTCATACCAAACTGGGTTTATAGATTGCCAGTGACCCAGAATAGATGTGCTTATATTTTGGGAAAAGAGATCAAAGTTGAACATTTTTCTTAATTTTTAAAAAATCCTTTTTCCCCCTCCCATTTAATTATAATGGATAAATTTCGTATATTCGTAGCAGCAAAACTATTGGTTGAATTCGTACCGAATTGGGTTTATAGATTACCAGTGAATAGATAGAAGTAAGTCATAGTTAACATTTTTTTTTAAATTATATATTTTTTAATATCTTTATATAGAAGCAATTGATATGCTGACACCACCACATTCATAGACATGATGATATCAGCTGGATTCATGCCAAAATAAACTATAATGTGTACAAGGTTCGGGGTTTGTTGTGCCTGGCACCATTTGTGAAGTGTTTTTTTTTTTTGGTATATTGTCAGTATTTTTCAGAATATATTTTCATTATGTTGTTTTTTTGGACTTGAAGTATTTACTGCTAAACATTTTTCCTATAGCAGTGACAGTAAAGTTCTATTCTATTCTATTCTATTGCATCACATAAACAATGTCAAGGTGAATGTGTCCTGTAATCAAAGCTAAAGATGAAACGTGTGCTGCGCAAGTACTTTGGGTTAAATGGCAAAAAAAAACAAAAACAAAAAAAACAAATCTTCAGCGTATGAGGTAACTGGTGTTTTGCTGTTCGTTTGTTGTGTGTGAAGTGAAGCGTTGTTCCCACTGCGTGGTCAGCTTCCACGCGGCAGGTCTCTGTTATTGAGTCACTGCCTTCCTGTCAGCTGTTATCATGTCCAAAGGAGGCGTGCTGCAGTCTGATGGCTTTGCTTTTATTATTATTTTTTTTAAATCCTCAGCAGTATGACACATTGCAGCGTGTACCTGCGTGCTTCGACATGCAAGATGACAGATGGCGAGCAGAGAAATCTGTGGAGGAAGTAGTCCATTAGCTGAGCTAACCTTGAAAGTATTGGGGAGGTTGAGGAGCTGCAGCGAGCCAACAGTCGCCTGCAGGGAGGGCCAGCCTCAACATCCTGCTGCACAGGAAATTCAATTACATCCTAATGAAGAGAGAGCTGACCTCCTCCTCCTCTTCCTCCTCCTCTCACCCAGCCCAAGCTCATCACGCTCTGTAGTTGGGCAGGTTATCAGCGCTAACCACAGGCTCCATTCAGCCTCTTTATTATACAAGACTCTTTATCACCTCACTTTAACAGCACAGTTCAGGTTCTGCCTGTAGGTTTAGGACTGTAACGACGTTGGTTAAATGTTAATGCCTTGTTTTATAAATCTCCACAGACTTATTATCCTGTATTAAACTCGGCCTGATTTCTTTCCTTCACTTCTGATAAGTGCTGCCAGTGTGTAAACGTGACCATAAAGTCTTAAAATTAAGGCCAAAAATGTTACTAAAAACGATAAGTAAGTCGACAAGTTTCCATCCAAATGTCAAGCAAGTTTTAATTACATTTAACTACAGCCAATCTGGAGAAGAATCTTTCCATCCATCACTGTTATCATGTTTTTTAACTTTGCCAGTTAATGTTTAATATAATAACCTGCTAATGGAGGGACTGATGGATGTAAGAGGCTGTGATTTTTCAAATATAGCATCATTTCATCATCATCAGCTCTTCTGGAGTTTATCAAAGTCTTTGGGCCAATCCCAATTCACCCTTTGACCCTCCCTCTTATCCCTACCCCTTGGCCCTTGCACTTGGCACTAGGGTTGAAACATTCCCCTATGAAATGAGATGACCTTTCGAGACCATTAGTAGTTATCGATGCCGCTATAAACGGATGCGACGGCTTTGTTTCCGAAAGATTTCATCATGCCGTCAGTAGCTGTAACCATCTCAGCTGTAAAAAGTTGCCCAAACCCCATGCAACAGTCAACCACAAACCGCAGAAATCTGATCTATAATACAATGAAATGGAATTAAATGGTTGATCAAGAGACGTTTATGAAGAAAATCTGTACATTTGAGTGTTTCTTTCGTCACACTGCTGCACATTTTTTCTGTGTTTACCTCCATCCTGCTGAAGATTCGTACAGAATTGTGGGACATTTCCCATACCCCTCTGTTTATAGTGTGGTTAGCGTCGGTTAGGCCGTTTTGTCACTTTCCATCTAATATTTTTACATCTCAATCAGTGGTTCTTCTTTTATTTCATTGCGAGCTGTCACATAGAGCAGGTGTGTGTTACTATGGTAACAGAGGACGCCCTGTGTCTCATTCAGAGTCCGTATATAAAGGCTACACCTACACTAATTTAATTGGATTTCAGATTTCAGTATTCTCCAATGTGAACAATACTCATCCACTCCGGTGGTTTTTGCAAAGTTTCTGAAATAATCTGGCTTTTCGAATAATTCATCACATTTTGAGGGGCTGATAAGGTGTCTGGACGCGACATTGAGAGCTCACCCGCTGTGAATGTAGTCGGCACCATCATGATGAAAAGCAGAATTTAACGGTACGACAGCTGCTACCGAGACAATAAGGACAGAATTGCCTGTGATTCAGCCATGTAGAATCAGCTTTTGATAGTGGAGGGCCATGCCTTGTTCTCCTCACATGAAAAGGATTTGATGAATCAGGGAGGGACACATAAACTGACAGATAATAACCAATCAGGCCGTGGATGTGGGGTTGACGTCACTTCTTTGGTGCTTCCATGTTACTGCAAGAATAAAACCCAGTCTGCCCTCCTAAAATCTAAATGTTTTCAGGCCACAAACACTGGAGTGGTGGATATGTGGGTTAAATCAAACAAAAGTGATGCATTTTATAGGGTTGTATGGGTGCTTAAAATCCTTGAAAATGCTTGAATTTGCCTTGGGATTGGTTTAGGCATGGAGGGGAAATGATATAAAAGGCAATGTATAATGAGTGCACTGTAATTCCATTTCTTTGTATGTACTGTTGCATTGCTCAAAAAATGCTTGAATTTTAATGTTGTGATTTCAAGGTCTGAAAAGTGCTTGAATTTTATTTTAAGTGCTTGCAATTCCAACTCTGTGATGTTTACTTATTCATTAACTGCAGCTGATATCCTTCAGACTCCTACTTTGGTATGTTTTTGTCTTTTGAGAACTGAACTATATTATTTTCATTTTTCTGCAATAAAGGCGTTACATTAGTGCGTATACTTTTACCAGAGACACATTTTAAAGCTGAAACGATCACACTGACAAGCAAAAAATAAAATAAAATCTGAATTAGAAATGCATGCTTTTCTTCTGTAGCTTTCTCCTCTCTGTCCATGTTAAAAGACTAAATGTAGATGACATGAAGTCATTTCCTGATGTCATGGAAACGTAAAGCCTCTTCTCCCAGTCTCACACTGAGGTCATCTCATCAGTGATTGGTTATTACAGCTGTCAGTCACACATTTAAGCACCTACATGTCTGAAAAAAACTGAAATTACCGTAAAAATCTGCACTATAATGTGGAGTTTCAACAGCCAAATGATTGATTCAGAACTCTTGTTTCCTCTTAGTCCATATGAATTAAAATATGCTAAAAGATGACTATAGATTTTTTTTTTTTGCCTAAAGACGTAAAAATAAACAATAAAATAAACACAACCTCAACCCTTCAGCTTGGAGTATCTGTACTTCTAGTTTCATCATGTCTATGCTTTCCCCAACTCTGCCCCTCATTTCTATAAAATACCAATGCTTTCAGTTTATTTTAGAGGGAATATTTGTATTTTGTAGTTTCAGACTTAATGCACATAAATATATGCATATACAGCGAACGGCGTCGAATTCTCATTTTCAGAAAATGCTGCCAGCACATATTGGTATTTTTCAGTATAAAATCTTTTACTGATACATTATTAATCTGGTAATACATCCCGGTCAACATCAGTTAAACATTTTTCTACATTTTTCATTACAGTCTTCCCAAAAGTTCAAGTTTGCCATTTCACTGTGAAGGTCCTTCGTTTTATATACCACTGCCAGCCATTAAAAGAATGAATTTAATTAATCCTTAAACCATCTGTTCCCCTCCTTACGTCTTATCTCTAGGTGTTTTTCATGCGTCTAATGTTTTCTCACTTCATTTACTCCTCATATATTTAACGCCAGTCTTTTGTTTTGTGCCAAAATGCAATAAACATCTTTAAATATCTGTTTTGCATCTCAGAAATTAAAAGCTCAAGTATGGAGAATTAATTGAAAACTATTTCTGACGCATTCACTGAGGGGAGAAAAAAAAAAAAAAAAAAAAGATTAGAGACCAGAATCTGCAGCCAATTCAATTTAATTCTTCAGTTCCATAATATTTTATAGCTCTGAATTAAAATACACACGTTTTCCACTGCCAATGCGCTCTCTAATTGATCCCATCAGACTCTGGACAGTGAGTTATTGAGTGATCGGAATAGACTCAGTGACAGATTTCTATCAGAGAGAGCGATGGCTTCTGTCTTAGACTGATTTAAACATGATGGATCCATCTGGACTCTCCTGTCCCTGCTTTAATCAGACTCTGCGGTGAAAACGTCTCAGACCAAATAACACCCACAGATGAGATATAAATCTGAAAAAGATGAAGCTGCCTGCTGCCTCATAAACTCTTAGAGACACAGGAGTTCCTCAGGACTTTAGCAGGATACAAAAACAACTTCAGGGACAGACGTACGGGTATATTTTTCTTCCTAGTGATTAACTTAAAGAGTTGTTAGTGTCTCTGAAACTCTGAAATTCTTTTTAGACCCTGCTTTATGATGAATGAATGGACAAAACACTTAAATACTTCTGCAGCTACTTTGTAAAGTGGATAATATTGGAAAGTAACCTAAATGGTTACTTGATATTTAAACAAAAGGGATAAAATAGGACCTCCACTTAGTTTGTAATCAACTGGATACATTAAACCATAATTATTTTTTTTTTAATCACTATTTAAAGTAAAAATGTAATAAATAGTGAGCATAAAGGAGCAATCGGCACTCTCAGCCTTGAAACATACCAGTAAAATACAGCCCTATTAGATTTGTTTCACACTGCATGTTCCAAATGTTACTTCTTTTTGTTTTGGTTCTTCAAAAATATTTTGCCATTTTATGTCTTTTACATCATTTTCATATTTCTACATTGCTTTTGCGTTATCTCTCATGTCATCGTTGCCTTGTTTCATCTTTTACACTGTTTTCATGTCGTTGAACAAGGACTCGCATTGCATTCATTTCATTTACTTTAATTCAGGATGAATTGGTGTGAATCAAAATGAACAGAACAAACAAAATTAATGCTACATCATGGAATCATCATTTTGGATTCATCTTGTGTAAGTGTTCAGGCCTGTACGTAAAACAGGCAAATGTGTTTGTTTTCTCAAAGTGGCCAGACATGGAAGTTGGCCGTATGGTTATAATCTATTGTATTTACTTATAAATGTTCTTTAACGTGAACTGTCCCATTTTTAAAAATTGATAAATCATTCATTCCTTCATTCAAGAAAAATAGCAGTTAGTTCTGATCAGGATATTTCATACTTCCAGAAACTCAAGTGCAGAACATTAGCCACGCCCACTTCAAATTTCTGACCAATAGAATAGAACGCCTTTATTGTCATTACACAGTGTCATGAAATTTCGAGCTTCCCCATAAAGTGCACACATACAT